>JAJGQC010000474.1:0-91212 GCA_021014325.1 Plazaster borealis
ATTTGGGGATATGAGTAGAGTTTGGTATAAATTCAGTCTCTATGCTTAGTTCAGGAAGCATAGTCAATCATAGCGCAGACTTTGTTTCAAACCATTATTCGGCAGGTGTGTACATGTACGTGTTCACGTCCCAGTTCGTGGTGGTAGCAACTTACTCCCTGGGCTTCGCTCGCTCCTCTCGCCTAGCAAATGGTCAGAGAAACGAAAACTAAAGGAGTAGAGGAAGCCTTAGATAGACTTTCCAGCAGAAACCCAGCAAGTCCTGCATTATTCTGAGGGTGATTTGGCCGTGCTTACTTTGTGTTTCTCTCTTTGACTGCCCTGTGCACAAAAATCCCATTGAACATGCTTCTGAGGAGCCTTCTGAGTATCCCCACTTGCTGGTCATTTCCGGTATGGAGATGGCACAAGGCGGCAATAACATGTTGATTTTCGGATTCAGGGATATGAGAGGCAGAGTTTGGTATAAATTTTGTGTCTCTAGCATGCTTAGTTCAGGAGTTATTGTCAAACATAGCGCAGACTTTGTTTCAAACCATTATTCGGCAGGTGTTTATGTTCTTGCATGTGTACATGTACGTGTTCACACGTAGCCCCAGTTGGTGGTGGTAGCAACCCTACTCCCTGGCCGCTCGCCTCGCCTACAAAATAGTCAGAGAAACGAAACCAAGACGAGGAGAGAGCCCTTGAGATTGGCTTTCCATTGGTATAAAACTTGTGCAAATCCTGCATTATTCTGAGGGTGATTTGGCCGTGCTTACTTTGTGTTTCTCTCTTTGACTGCCCTGTGCACAAAAATAACATTGAACATGCTCCTGAGGAGCCTTCTGAGTATCCCCACTTGCTGGTCATTTCCGGTATGGAGAGGCACAAGGCGGCCATAAAATGTTGATTTTCGGATTTAGGGATATGAGAGGCAGAGTTTGGTATAAATTTTGTGTCTCTAGCATGCTTAGTTCAGGAGTTATTGTCAAACATAGCGCAGACTTTGTTTCAAACCATTATTCGGCAGGTGTTTATGTTCTTGCATGTGTACACGTACGTGTTCACACGTAGCCCCAGTTGGTGGTGGTAGCAACCCTACTCCCTGGCCGCTCGCCTCGCCTACAAAATGGTCAGAGAAACGAAACCAAGACGAGGAGAGAGCCCTTGAGATTGAATTTCCATTGGTATAAAACTTGTGCAAATCCTGCATTATTCTGAGGGTGATTTGGCCGTGCTTACTTTGTGTTTCTCTCTTTGACTGCCCTGTGCACAAAAATCCCATTGAACATGCTCCTGAGGAGCCTTCTGAGTATCCCCACTTGCTGGTCATTTCCGGTAAGGAGATGGCACAAGGCGGCCATAAAATGTTAATTTTCGGATTTAGGGATATGAGAGGCAGAGTTTGGTATAAATTTTGTGTCTCTAGCATGCTTAGTTCAGGAGTTATTGTCAAACATAGCGCAGACTTTGTTTCAAACCATTATTCGGCAGGTGTTTATGTTCTTGCATGTGTACACGTACGTGTTCACACGTAGCCCCAGTTGGTGATGTTAGCAACCCTACTCCCTGGCCGCTCGCCTCGCCTACAAAATGGTCAGAGAAACGAAACCAGGACGAGGAGAGTGCCCTTGAGATAGGCTTTCTAATGGTATAAAACTTGTGCAAATCCTGCGTTATTCGGAGGGTGATTTGGCCGTGCTTACTTTGTGTTTCTCTCTTTAACTGCCCTGTGCACAAAAATCCCATTGAACCTGCTTCTGAGGAGCCTTCTGAGTATCCCCACTTGCTGGTCATTTCCGGTATGGAGATGGCACAAGGCGGCAATAACATGTTGATTTTCGGATTCAGGGATATGAGAGGCAGAGTTTGGTATAAATTTGGTGTCTCTAGCATGCTTAGTTCAGGAGTTATTGTCAAACATAGCGCAGACTTTGTTTCAAACCATTATTCGGCAGGTGTATGTGTACATGTACGTGTTCACACGTAGCCCCAGTTGGTGGTGGTAGCAACCCTACTCCCTGGCCGCTCGCCTCGCCTACAAAATGGTCAGAGAAACGAAACCAAAACGAGGAGAGAGCCCTTGAGATTGGCTTTCCAATGGTATAAAACTTGTGCAAATCCTGCATTATTCTGAGGGTGATTTGGCCGTGCTTACTTTGTGTTTCTCTCTTTGACTGCCCTGTGCACAAAAATCCCATTGAACATGCTTCTGAGGAGCCTTCTGAGTATCCCCACTTGCTGGTCATTTCCGGTATGGAGATGGCACAAGGCGGCCATAAAATGTTGATTTTCGGATTAAGGGATATGAGAATGCAGAGTTTGGTATAAATTTTGTGTCTCTAGCATGCTTAGTTCAGGAGTTATTGTCAAACACAGCGCAGACTTTGTTTCAAACCATTATTCGGCAGGTGTTTATGTCTTGCATGTGTACATGTACGTGTTCACACGTAGCCCCAGTTGGTGATGTTAGCAACCCTACTCCCTGGCCGCTCGCCTCGCCTACAAAATGGTCAGAGAAACGAAACCAAGACGAGGAGAGAGCCCTTGAGATTGGCTTTCCATTGGTATAAAACTTGTGCAAATCCTGCATTATTCTGAGGGTGATTTGGCCGTGCTTACTTTGTGTTTCTCTCTTTGACTGCCCTGTGCACAAAAATCCCATTGAACATGCTTCTGAGGAGCCTTCTGAGTATCCCCACTTGCTGGTCATTTCCGGTATGGAGATGGCACAAGGCGGCCATAAAATGTTGATTTTCGGATTTAGGGATATGAGAGGCAGAGTTTGGTATAAATTTTGTGTCTCTAGCATGCTTAGTTCAGGAGTTATTGTCAAACATAGCGCAGACTTTGTTTCAAACCATTATTCGGCAGGTGTATGTGTACATGTACGTGTTCACACGTAGCCCCAGTTGGTGGTGGTAGCAACCCTACTCCCTGGCCGCTCGCCTCGCCTACAAAATGGTCAGAGAAACGAAACCAGGACGAGGAGAGAGCCCTTGAGATAGGCTTTCCAATGGTATAAAACTTGTGCAAATCCTGCATTATTCTGAGGGTGATTTGGCCGTGCTTACTTTGTGTTTCTCTCTTTGACTGCCCTGTGCACAAAAATCCCATTGAACATGCTTCTGAGGAGCCTTCTGAGTATCCCCACTTGCTGGTCATTTCCGGTATGGAGATGGCACAAGGCGGCCATAAAATGTTGATTTTCGGATTTAGGGATATGAGAGGCAGAGTTTGGTATAAATTTTGTGTCTCTAGCATGCTTAGTTCAGGAGTTATTGTCAAACATAGCGCAGACTTTGTTTCAAACCATTATTCGGCAGGTGTTTATGTTCTTGCATGTGTACACGTACGTGTTCACACGTAGCCCCAGTTGGTGGTGGTAGCAACCCTACTCCCTGGCCGCTCGCCTCGCCTACAAAATGGTCAGAGAAACGAAACCAAGACGAGGAGAGAGCCCTTGAGATTGGCTTTCCATTGGTATAAAACTTGTGCAAATCCTGCATTATTCTGAGGGTGATTTGGCCGTGCTTACTTTGTGTTTCTCTCTTTGACTGCCCTGTGCACAAAAATCCCATTGAACATGCTTCTGAGGAGCCTTCTGAGTATCCCCACTTGCTGGTCATTTCCGGTATGGAGATGGCACAAGGCGGCCATAAAATGTTGATTTTCGGATTTAGGGATATGAGAGGCAGAGTTTGGTATAAATTTTGTGTCTCTAGCATGCTTAGTTCAGGAGTTATTGTCAAACATAGCGCAGACTTTGTTTCAAACCATTATTCGGCAGGTGTATGTGTACATGTACGTGTTCACACGTAGCCCCAGTTGGTGGTGGTAGCAACCCTACTCCCTGCCGCTCGCCTCGCCTACAAAATGGTCAGAGAAACGAAACCAAGACGAGGAGAGAGCCCTTGAGATTGGCTTTCCAATGGTATAAAACTTGTGCAAATCCTGCATTATTCTGAGGGTGATTTGGCCGTGCTTACTTTGTGTTTCTCTCTTTGACTGCCCTGTGCACAAAAATCCCATTGAACATGCTTCTGAGGAGCCTTCTGAGTATCCCCACTTGCTGGTCATTTCCGGTATGGAGATGGCACAAGGCGGCCATAAAATGTTGATTTTCGGATTTAGGGATATGAGAGGCAGAGTTTGGTATAAATTTTGTGTCTCTAGCATGCTTAGTTCAGGAGTTATTGTCAAACATAGCGCAGACTTTGTTTCAAACCATTATTCGGCAGGTGTTTATGTTCTTGCATGTGTACACGTACGTGTTCACACGTAGCCCCAGTTGGTGATGTTAGCAACCCTACTCCCTGGCCGCTCGCCTCGCCTACAAAATGGTCAGAGAAACGAAACCAGGACGAGGAGAGAGCCCTTGAGATAGGCTTTCCAATGGTATAAAACTTGTGCAAATCCTGCATTATTCTGAGGGTGATTTGGCCGTGCTTACTTTGTGTTTCTCTCTTTGACTGCCCTGTGCACAAAAATCCCATTGAACATGCTTCTGAGGAGCCTTCTGAGTATCCCCACTTGCTGGTCATTTCCGGTATGGAGATGGCACAAGGCGGCCATAAAATGTTGATTTTCGGATTCAGGGATATGAGAGGCAGAGTTTGGTATAAATTTTGTGTCTCTAGCATGCTTAGTTCAGGAGTTATTGTCAAACATAGCGCAGACTTTGTTTCAAACCATTATTCGGCAGGTGTATGTGTACATGTACGTGTTCACACGTAGCCCCAGTTGGTGGTGGTAGCAACCCTACTCCCTGGCCGCTCGCCTCGCCTACAAAATGGTCAGAGAAACGAAACCAGGACGAGGAGAGAGCCCTTGAGATTGGCTTTCCAATGGTATAAAACTTGTGCAAATCCTGCATTATTCTGAGGGTGATTTGGCCGTGCTTACTTTGTGTTTCTCTCTTTGACTGCCCTGTGCACAAAAATCCCATTGAACATGCTTCTGAGGAGCCTTCTGAGTATCCCCACTTGCTGGTCATTTCCGGTATGGAGATGGCACAAGGCGGCCATAAAATGTTGATTTTCGGATTTAGGGATATGAGAGGCAGAGTTTGGTATAAATTTTGTGTCTCTAGCATGCTTAGTTCAGGAGTTATTGTCAAACATAGCGCAGACTTTGTTTCAAACCATTATTCGGCAGGTGTTTATGTCTTGCATGTGTACATGTACGTGTTCACACGTAGCCCCAGTTGGTGGTGGTAGCAACCCTACTCCCTGGCCGCTCGCCTCGCCTACAAAATGGTCAGAGAAACGAAACCAAGACGAGGAGAGAGCCCTTGAGATTGGCTTTCCAATGGTATAAAACTTGTGCAAATCCTGCATTATTCTGAGGGTGATTTGGCCGTGCTTACTTTGTGTTTCTCTCTTTGACTGCCCTGTGCACAAAAATCCCATTGAACATGCTTCTGAGGAGCCTTCTGAGTATCCCCACTTGCTGGTCATTTCCGGTATGGAGATGGCACAAGGCGGCCATAAAATGTTGATTTTCGGATTTAGGGATATGAGAGGCAGAGTTTGGTATAAATTTTGTGTCTCTAGCATGCTTAGTTCAGGAGTTATTGTCAAACATAGCGCAGACTTTGTTTCAAACCGATATTCGGCAGGTGTATGTGTACATGTATGTGTTCACACGTAGCCCCAGTTGGTGGTGGTAGCAACCCTACTCCCTGCCGCTCGCCTCGCCTACAAAATGGTCAGAGAAACGAAACCAGGACGAGGGGAGAGCCCTTGAGATAGGCTTTCCAATGGTATAAAACTTGTGCAAATCCTGCATTATTCTGAGGGTGATTTGGCCGTGCTTACTTTGTGTTTCTCTCTTTGACTGCCCTGTGCACAAAAATCCCATTGAACATGCTTCTGAGGAGCCTTCTGAGTATCCCCACTTGCTGGTCATTTCCGGTATGGAGATGGCACAAGGCGGCCATAAAATGTTGATTTTCGGATTTAGGGATATGAGAGGCAGAGTTTGGTATAAATTTTGTGTCTCTAGCATGCTTAGTTCAGGAGTTATTGTCAAACATAGCGCAGACTTTGTTTCAAACCATTATTCGGCAGGTGTATGTGTCCATGTACGTGTTCACACGTAGCCCCAGTTGGTGGTGGTAGCAACCCTACTCCCTGGCCGCTCGCCTCGCCTACAAAATGGTCAGAGAAACGAAACCAGGACGAGGAGAGAGCCCTTGAGATTGGCTTTCCAATGGTATAAAACTTGTGCAAATCCTGCATTATTCTGAGGGTGATTTGGCCGTGCTTACTTTGTGTTTCTCTCTTTGACTGCCCTGTGCACAAAAATCCCATTGAACATGCTTCTGAGGAGCCTTCTGAGTATCCCCACTTGCTGGTCATTTCCGGTATGGAGATGGCACAAGGCGGCCATAAAATGTTGATTTTCGGATTTAGGGATATGAGAGGCAGAGTTTGGTATAAATTTTGTGTCTCTAGCATGCTTAGTTCAGGAGTTATTGTCAAACATAGCGCAGACTTTGTTTCAAACCATTATTCGGCAGGTGTTTATGTCTTGCATGTGTACATGTACGTGTTCACGTCCTGGCCGCTCGCCTCGCCTACAAAATGGTCAGAGAAACGAAACCAAGACGAGGAGAGAGCCCTTGAGATTGGCTTTCCAATGGTATAAAACTTGTGCAAATCCTGCATTATTCTGAGGGTGATTTGGCCGTGCTTACTTTGTGTTTCTCTCTTTGACTGCCCTGTGCACAAAAATCCCATTGAACATGCTTCTGAGGAGCCTTCTGAGTATCCCCACTTGCTGGTCATTTCCGGTATGGAGATGGCACAAGGCGGCCATAAAATGTTGATTTTCGGATTTAGGGATATGAGAGGCAGAGTTTGGTATAAATTTTGTGTCTCTAGCATGCTTAGTTCAGGAGTTATTGTCAAACATAGCGCAGACTTTGTTTCAAACCATTATTCGGCAGGTGTATGTGTACATGTACGTGTTCACACGTAGCCCCAGTTGGTGGTGGTAGCAACCCTACTCCCTGGCCGCTCGCCTCGCCTACAAAATGGTCAGAGAAACGAAACCAGGACGAGGAGAGAGCCCTTGAGATTGGCTTTCCAATGGTATAAAACTTGTGCAAATCCTGCATTATTCTGAGGGTGATTTGGCCGTGCTTACTTTGTGTTTCTCTCTTTGACTGCCCTGTGCACAAAAATCCCATTGAACATGCTTCTGAGGAGCCTTCTGAGTATCCCCACTTGCTGGTCATTTCCGGTATGGAGATGGCACAAGGCGGCCATAAAATGTTGATTTTCGGATTTAGGGATATGAGAGGCAGAGTTTGGTATAAATTTTGTGTCTCTAGCATGCTTAGTTCAGGAGTTATTGTCAAACATAGCGCAGACTTTGTTTCAAACCATTATTCGGCAGGTGTATGTGTACATGTACGTGTTCACACGTAGCCCCAGTTGGTGGTGGTAGCAACCCTACTCCCTGGCCGCTCGCCTCGCCTACAAAATGGTCAGAGAAACGAAACCAGGACGAGGAGAGAGCCCTTGAGATAGGCTTTCCAATGGTATAAAACTTGTGCAAATCCTGCATTATTCTGAGGGTGATTTGGCCGTGCTTACTTTGTGTTTCTCTCTTTGACTGCCCTGTGCACAAAAATCCCATTGAACATGCTTCTGAGGAGCCTTCTGAGTATCCCCACTTGCTGGTCATTTCCGGTATGGAGATGGCACAAGGCGGCCATAAAATGTTGATTTTCGGATTTAGGGATATGAGAGGCAGAGTTTGGTATAAATTTTGTGTCTCTAGCATGCTTAGTTCAGGAGTTATTGTCAAACATAGCGCAGACTTTGTTTCAAACCATTATTCGGCAGGTGTTTATGTCTTGCATGTGTACATGTACGTGTTCACACGTAGCCCCAGTTGGTGGTGGTAGCAACCCTACTCCCTGGCCGCTCGCCTCGCCTACAAAATGGTCAGAGAAACGAAACCAAGACGAGGAGAGAGCCCTTGAGATTGGCTTTCCAATGGTATAAAACTTGTGCAAATCCTGCATTATTCTGAGGGTGATTTGGCCGTGCTTACTTTGTGTTTCTCTCTTTGACTGCCCTGTGCACAAAAATCCCATTGAACATGCTTCTGAGGAGCCTTCTGAGTATCCCCACTTGCTGGTCATTTCCGGTATGGAGATGGCACAAGGCGGCCATAAAATGTTGATTTTCGGATTTAGGGATATGAGAGGCAGAGTTTGGTATAAATTTTGTGTCTCTAGCATGCTTAGTTCAGGAGTTATTGTCAAACATAGCGCAGACTTTGTTTCAAACCATTATTCGGCAGGTGTATGTGTACATGTACGTGTTCACACGTAGCCCCAGTTGGTGGTGGTAGCAACCCTACTCCCTGGCCGCTCGCCTCGCCTACAAAATGGTCAGAGAAACGAAACCAAGACGAGGAGAGAGCCCTTGAGATTGGCTTTCCAATGGTATAAAACTTGTGCAAATCCTGCATTATTCTGAGGGTGATTTGGCCGTGCTTACTTTGTGTTTCTCTCTTTGACTGCCCTGTGCACAAAAATCCCATTGAACATGCTTCTGAGGAGCCTTCTGAGTATCCCCACTTGCTGGTCATTTCCGGTATGGAGATGGCACAAGGCGGCCATAAAATGTTGATTTTCGGATTTAGGGATATGAGAGGCAGAGTTTGGTATAAATTTTGTGTCTCTAGCATGCTTAGTTCAGGAGTTATTGTCAAACATAGCGCAGACTTTGTTTCAAACCATTATTCGGCAGGTGTATGTGTACATGTACGTGTTCACACGTAGCCCCAGTTGGTGGTGGTAGCAACCCTACTCCCTGGCCGCTCGCCTCGCCTACAAAATGGTCAGAGAAACGAAACCAAGACGAGGAGAGAGCCCTTGAGATTGGCTTTCCAATGGTATAAAACTTGTGCAAATCCTGCATTATTCTGAGGGTGATTTGGCCGTGCTTACTTTGTGTTTCTCTCTTTGACTGCCCTGTGCACAAAAATCCCATTGAACATGCTTCTGAGGAGCCTTCTGAGTATCCCCACTTGCTGGTCATTTCCGGTATGGAGATGGCACAAGGCGGCCATAAAATGTTGATTTTCGGATTTAGGGATATGAGAGGCAGAGTTTGGTATAAATTTTGTGTCTCTAGCATGCTTAGTTCAGGAGTTATTGTCAAACATAGCGCAGACTTTGTTTCAAACCATTATTCGGCAGGTGTATGTGTACATGTACGTGTTCACACGTAGCCCCAGTTGGTGGTGGTAGCAACCCTACTCCCTGGCCGCTCGCCTCGCCTACAAAATGGTCAGAGAAACGAAACCAGGACGAGGAGAGAGCCCTTGAGATTGGCTTTCCAATGGTATAAAACTTGTGCAAATCCTGCATTATTCTGAGGGTGATTTGGCCGTGCTTACTTTGTGTTTCTCTCTTTGACTGCCCTGTGCACAAAAATCCCATTGAACATGCTTCTGAGGAGCCTTCTGAGTATCCCCACTTGCTGGTCATTTCCGGTATGGAGATGGCACAAGGCGGCCATAAAATGTTGATTTTCGGATTTAGGGATATGAGAGGCAGAGTTTGGTATAAATTTTGTGTCTCTAGCATGCTTAGTTCAGGAGTTATTGTCAAACATAGCGCAGACTTTGTTTCAAACCATTTTTCGGCAGGTGTATGTGTACATGTACGTGTTCACACGTAGCCCCAGTTGGTGGTGGTAGCAACCCTACTCCCTGGCCGCTCGCCTCGCCTACAAAATGGTCAGAGAAACGAAACCAGAACGAGGAGAGCCCTTGAGATTGGCTTTCCAATGGTATAAAACTTGTGCAAATCCTGCATTATTCTGAGGGTGATTTGGCCGTGCTTACTTTGTGTTTCTCTCTTTGACTGCCCTGTGCACAAAAATCCCATTGAACATGCTTCTGAGGAGCCTTCTGAGTATCCCCACTTGCTGGTCATTTCCGGTATGGAGATGGCACAAGGCGGCCATAAAATGTTGATTTTCGGATTTAGGGATATGAGAGGCAGAGTTTGGTATAAATTTTGTGTCTCTAGCATGCTTAGTTCAGGAGTTATTGTCAAACATAGCGCAGACTTTGTTTCAAACCATTATTCGGCAGGTGTATGTGTACATGTACGTGTTCACACGTAGCCCCAGTTGGTGGTGGTAGCAACCCTACTCCCTGGCCGCTCGCCTCGCCTACAAAATGGTCAGAGAAACGAAACCAGGACGAGGAGAGAGCCCTTGAGATAGGCTTTCCAATGGTATAAAACTTGTGCAAATCCTGCATTATTCTGAGGGTGATTTGGCCGTGCTTACTTTGTGTTTCTCTCTTTGACTGCCCTGTGCACAAAAATCCCATTGAACATGCTTCTGAGGAGCCTTCTGAGTATCCCCACTTGCTGGTCATTTCCGGTATGGAGATGGCACAAGGCGGCCATAAAATGTTGATTTTCGGATTTAGGGATATGAGAGGCAGAGTTTGGTATAAATTTTGTGTCTCTAGCATGCTTAGTTCAGGAGTTATTGTCAAACATAGCGCAGACTTTGTTTCAAACCATTATTCGGCAGGTGTTTATGTTCTTGCATGTGTACATGTACGTGTTCACACGTAGCCCCAGTTGGTGGTGGTAGCAACCCTACTCCCTGGCCGCTCGCCTCGCCTACAAAATGGTCAGAGAAACGAAACCAAGACGAGGAGAGAGCCCTTGAGATTGGCTTTCCATTGGTATAAAACTTGTGCAAATCCTGCATTATTCTGAGGGTGATTTGGCCGTGCTTACTTTGTGTTTCTCTCTTTGACTGCCCTGTGCACAAAAATCCCATTGAACATGCTTCTGAGGAGCCTTCTGAGTATCCCCACTTGCTGGTCATTTCCGGTATGGAGATGGCACAAGGCGGCCATAAAATGTTGATTTTCGGATTTAGGGATATGAGAGGCAGAGTTTGGTATAAATTTTGTGTCTCTAGCATGCTTAGTTCAGGAGTTATTGTCAAACATAGCGCAGACTTTGTTTCAAACCATTTTTCGGCAGGTGTATGTGTACATGTACGTGTTCACACGTAGCCCCAGTTGGTGGTGGTAGCAACCCTACTCCCTGGCCGCTCGCCTCGCCTACAAAATAGTCAGAGAAACGAAACCAAGACGAAGAGAGAGCCCTTGAGATTGGCTTTCCATTGGTATAAAACTTGTGCAAATCCTGCATTATTCTGAGGGTGATTTGGCCGTGCTTACTTTGTGTTTCTCTCTTTGACTGCCCTGTGCACAAAAATCCCATTGAACATGCTTCTGAGGAGCCTTCTGAGTATCCCCACTTGCTGGTCATTTCCGGTATGGAGATGGCACAAGGCGGCCATAAAATGTTGATTTTCGGATTTAGGGATATGAGAGGCAGAGTTTGGTATAAATTTTGTGTCTCTAGCATGCTTAGTTCAGGAGTTATTGTCAAACATAGCGCAGACTTTGTTTCAAACCATTATTCGGCAGGTGTATGTGTACATGTACGTGTTCACACGTAGCCCCAGTTGGTGGTGGTAGCAACCCTACTCCCTGGCCGCTCGCCTCGCCTACAAAATGGTCAGAGAAACGAAACCAGGACGAGGAGAGAGCCCTTGAGATTGGCTTTCCAATGGTATAAAACTTGTGCAAATCCTGCATTATTCTGAGGGTGATTTGGCCGTGCTTACTTTGTGTTTCTCTCTTTGACTGCCCTGTGCACAAAAATCCCATTGAACATGCTTCTGAGGAGCCTTCTGAGTATCCCCACTTGCTGGTCATTTCCGGTATGGAGATGGCACAAGGCGGCCATAAAATGTTGATTTTCGGATTTAGGGATATGAGAGGCAGAGTTTGGTATAAATTTTGTGTCTCTAGCATGCTTAGTTCAGGAGTTATTGTCAAACATAGCGCAGACTTTGTTTCAAACCATTATTCGGCAGGTGTTTGTGTCCATGTACGTGTTCACACGTAGCCCCAGTTGGTGGTGGTAGCAACCCTACTCCCTGGCCGCTCGCCTCGCCTACAAAATGGTCAGAGAAACGAAACCAGGACGAGGAGAGAGCCCTTGAGATTGGCTTTCCAATGGTATAAAACTTGTGCAAATCCTGCATTATTCTGAGGGTGATTTGGCCGTGCTTACTTTGTGTTTCTCTCTTTGACTGCCCTGTGCACAAAAATCCCATTGAACATGCTTCTGAGGAGCCTTCTGAGTATCCCCACTTGCTGGTCATTTCCGGTATGGAGATGGCACAAGGCGGCCATAAAATGTTGATTTTCGGATTTAGGGATATGAGAGGCAGAGTTTGGTATAAATTTTGTGTCTCTAGCATGCTTAGTTCAGGAGTTATTGTCAAACATAGCGCAGACTTTGTTTCAAACCATTATTCGGCAGGTGTATGTGTACATGTACGTGTTCACACGTAGCCCCAGTTGGTGGTGGTAGCAACCCTACTCCCTGGCCGCTCGCCTCGCCTACAAAATGGTCAGAGAAACGAAACCAAGACGAGGAGAGAGCCCTTGAGATTGGCTTTCCAATGGTATAAAACTTGTGCAAATCCTGCATTATTCTGAGGGTGATTTGGCCGTGCTTACTTTGTGTTTCTCTCTTTGACTGCCCTGTGCACAAAAATCCCATTGAACATGCTTCTGAGGAGCCTTCTGAGTATCCCCACTTGCTGGTCATTTCCGGTATGGAGATGGCACAAGGCGGCCATAAAATGTTGATTTTCGGATTTAGGGATATGAGAGGCAGAGTTTGGTATAAATTTTGTGTCTCTAGCATGCTTAGTTCAGGAGTTATTGTCAAACATAGCGCAGACTTTGTTTCAAACCATTTTTCGGCAGGTGTATGTGTACATGTACGTGTTCACACGTAGCCCCAGTTGGTGGTGGTAGCAACCCTACTCCCTGGCCGCTCGCCTCGCCTACAAAATGGTCAGAGAAACGAAACCAAGACGAGGAGAGAGCCCTTGAGATAGGCTTTCCAATGGTATAAAACTTGTGCAAATCCTGCATTATTCTGAGGGTGATTTGGCCGTGCTTACTTTGTGTTTCTCTCTTTGACTGCCCTGTGCACAAAAATCCCATTGAACATGCTTCTGAGGAGCCTTCTGAGTATCCCCACTTGCTGGTCATTTCCGGTATGGAGATGGCACAAGGCGGCCATAAAATGTTGATTTTCGGATTTAGGGATATGAGAGGCAGAGTTTGGTATAAATTTTGTGTCTCTAGCATGCTTAGTTCAGGAGTTATTGTCAAACATAGCGCAGACTTTGTTTCAAACAATTTTTCGGCAGGTGTATGTGTACATGTACGTGTTCACACGTAGCCCCAGTTGGTGGTGGTAGCAACCCTACTCCCTGGCCGCTCGCCTCGCCTAGAAAATGGTCAGAGAAACGAAACCAGGACGAGGAGAGAGCTCTTGAGATTGGCTTTCCATTGGTATAAAACTTGTGCAAATCCTGCATTATTCTGAGGGTGATTTGGCCGTGCTTACTTTGTGTTTCTCTCTTTGACTGCCCTGTGCACAAAAATCCCATTGAACATGCTTCTGAGGAGCCTTCTGAGTATCCCCACTTGCTGGTCATTTCCGGTATGGAGATGGCACAAGGCGGCCATAAAATGTTGATTTTCGGATTTAGGGATATGAGAGGCAGAGTTTGGTATAAATTTTGTGTCTCTAGCATGCTTAGTTCAGGAGTTATTGTCAAACATAGCGCAGACTTTGTTTCAAACCATTTTTCGGCAGGTGTATGTGTACATGTACGTGTTCACACGTAGCCCCAGTTGGTGGTGGTAGCAACCCTACTCCCTGGCCGCTCGCCTCGCCTACAAAATGGTCAGAGAAACGAAACCAGGACGAGGAGAGAGCCCTTGAGATTGGCTTTCCAATGGTATAAAACTTGTGCAAATCCTGCATTATTCTGAGGGTGATTTGGCCGTGCTTACTTTGTGTTTCTCTCTTTGACTGCCCTGTGCACAAAAATCCCATTGAACATGCTTCTGAGGAGCCTTCTGAGTATCCCCACTTGCTGGTCATTTCCGGTATGGAGATGGCACAAGGCGGCCATAAAATGTTGATTTTCGGATTTAGGGATATGAGAGGCAGAGTTTGGTATAAATTTTGTGTCTCTAGCATGCTTAGTTCAGGAGTTATTGTCAAACATAGCGCAGACTTTGTTTCAAACCATTATTCGGCAGGTGTATGTGTACATGTACGTGTTCACACGTAGCCCCAGTTGGTGGTGGTAGCAACCCTACTCCCTGGCCGCTCGCCTCGCCTACAAAATGGTCAGAGAAACGAAACCAGGACGAGGAGAGAGCCCTTGAGATTGGCTTTCCAATGGTATAAAACTTGTGCAAATCCTGCATTATTCTGAGGGTGATTTGGCCGTGCTTACTTTGTGTTTCTCTCTTTGACTGCCCTGTGCACAAAAATCCCATTGAACATGCTTCTGAGGAGCCTTCTGAGTATCCCCACTTGCTGGTCATTTCCGGTATGGAGATGGCACAAGGCGGCCATAAAATGTTGATTTTCGGATTTAGGGATATGAGAGGCAGAGTTTGGTATAAATTTTGTGTCTCTAGCATGCTTAGTTCAGGAGTTATTGTCAAACATAGCGCAGACTTTGTTTCAAACCATTTTTCGGCAGGTGTATGTGTACATGTACGTGTTCACACGTAGCCCCAGTTGGTGGTGGTAGCAACCCTACTCCCTGGCCGCTCGCCTCGCCTACAAAATGGTCAGAGAAACGAAACCAGGACGAGGAGAGAGCCCTTGAGATTGGCTTTCCATTGGTATAAAACTTGTGCAAATCCTGCATTATTCTGAGGGTGATTTGGCCGTGCTTACTTTGTGTTTCTCTCTTTGACTGCCCTGTGCACAAAAATCCCATTGAACATGCTTCTGAGGAGCCTTCTGAGTATCCCCACTTGCTGGTCATTTCCGGTATGGAGATGGCACAAGGCGGCCATAAAATGTTGATTTTCGGATTTAGGGATATGAGAGGCAGAGTTTGGTATAAATTTTGTGTCTCTAGCATGCTTAGTTCAGGAGTTATTGTCAAACATAGCGCAGACTTTGTTTCAAACCATTTTTCGGCAGGTGTATGTGTACATGTACGTGTTCACACGTAGCCCCAGTTGGTGGTGGTAGCAACCCTACCTCCTGGCCGCTCGCCTCGCCTACAAAATGGTCAGAGAAACGAAACCAGGACGAGGAGAGAGCCCTTGAGATTGGCTTTCCATTGGTATAAAACTTGTGCAAATCCTGCATTATTCTGAGGGTGATTTGGCCGTGCTTACTTTGTGTTTCTCTCTTTGACTGCCCTGTGCACAAAAATCCCATTGAACATGCTTCTGAGGAGCCTTCTGAGTATCCCCACTTGCTGGTCATTTCCGGTATGGAGATGGCACAAGGCGGCCATAAAATGTTGATTTTCGGATTTAGGGATATGAGAGGCAGAGTTTGGTATAAATTTTGTGTCTCTAGCATGCTTAGTTCAGGAGTTATTGTCAAACATAGCGCAGACTTTGTTTCAAACCATTTTTCGGCAGGTGTATGTGTACATGTACGTGTTCACACGTAGCCCCAGTTGGTGGTGGTAGCAACCCTACTCCCTGGCCGCTCGCCTCGCCTACAAAATGGTCAGAGAAACGAAACCAGGACGAGGAGAGAGCCCTTGAGATTGGCTTTCCAATGGTATAAAACTTGTGCAAATCCTGCATTATTCTGAGGGTGATTTGGCCGTGCTTACTTTGTGTTTCTCTCTTTGACTGCCCTGTGCACAAAAATCCCATTGAACATGCTTCTGAGGAGCCTTCTGAGTATCCCCACTTGCTGGTCATTTCCGGTATGGAGATGGCACAAGGCGGCCATAAAATGTTGATTTTCGGATTTAGGGATATGAGAGGCAGAGTTTGGTATAAATTTTGTGTCTCTAGCATGCTTAGTTCAGGAGTTATTGTCAAACATAGCGCAGACTTTGTTTCAAACCATTATTCGGCAGGTGTATGTGTACATGTACGTGTTCACACGTAGCCCCAGTTGGTGGTGGTAGCAACCCTACTCCCTGGCCGCTCGCCTCGCCTACAAAATGGTCAGAGAAACGAAACCAGGACGAGGAGAGAGCCCTTGAGATTGGCTTTCCAATGGTATAAAACTTGTGCAAATCCTGCATTATTCTGAGGGTGATTTGGCCGTGCTTACTTTGTGTTTCTCTCTTTGACTGCCCTGTGCACAAAAATCCCATTGAACATGCTTCTGAGGAGCCTTCTGAGTATCCCCACTTGCTGGTCATTTCCGGTATGGAGATGGCACAAGGCGGCCATAAAATGTTGATTTTCGGATTTAGGGATATGAGAGGCAGAGTTTGGTATAAATTTTGTGTCTCTAGCATGCTTAGTTCAGGAGTTATTGTCAAACATAGCGCAGACTTTGTTTCAAACCATTATTCGGCAGGTGTATGTGTACATGTACGTGTTCACACGTAGCCCCAGTTGGTGGTGGTAGCAACCCTACTCCCTGGCCGCTCGCCTCGCCTACAAAATGGTCAGAGAAACGAAACCAGGACGAGGAGAGAGCCCTTGAGATTGGCTTTCCAATGGTATAAAACTTGTGCAAATCCTGCATTATTCTGAGGGTGATTTGGCCGTGCTTACTTTGTGTTTCTCTCTTTGACTGCCCTGTGCACAAAAATCCCATTGAACATGCTTCTGAGGAGCCTTCTGAGTATCCCCACTTGCTGGTCATTTCCGGTATGGAGATGGCACAAGGCGGCCATAAAATGTTGATTTTCGGATTTAGGGATATGAGAGGCAGAGTTTGGTATAAATTTTGTGTCTCTAGCATGCTTAGTTCAGGAGTTATTGTCAAACATAGCGCAGACTTTGTTTCAAACCATTTTTCGGCAGGTGTATGTGTACATGTACGTGTTCACACGTAGCCCCAGTTGGTGGTGGTAGCAACCCTACTCCCTGGCCGCTCGCCTCGCCTACAAAATGGTCAGAGAAACGAAACCAGGACGAGGAGAGAGCCCTTGAGATTGGCTTTCCATTGGTATAAAACTTGTGCAAATCCTGCATTATTCTGAGGGTGATTTGGCCGTGCTTACTTTGTGTTTCTCTCTTTGACTGCCCTGTGCACAAAAATCCCATTGAACATGCTTCTGAGGAGCCTTCTGAGTATCCCCACTTGCTGGTCATTTCCGGTATGGAGATGGCACAAGGCGGCCATAAAATGTTGATTTTCGGATTTAGGGATATGAGAGGCAGAGTTTGGTATAAATTTTGTGTCTCTAGCATGCTTAGTTCAGGAGTTATTGTCAAACATAGCGCAGACTTTGTTTCAAACCATTTTTCGGCAGGTGTATGTGTACATGTACGTGTTCACACGTAGCCCCAGTTGGTGGTGGTAGCAACCCTACTCCCTGGCCGCTCGCCTCGCCTACAAAATGGTCAGAGAAACGAAACCAGGACGAGGAGAGAGCCCTTGAGATTGGCTTTCCATTGGTATAAAACTTGTGCAAATCCTGCATTATTCTGAGGGTGATTTGGCCGTGCTTACTTTGTGTTTCTCTCTTTGACTGCCCTGTGCACAAAAATCCCATTGAACATGCTTCTGAGGAGCCTTCTGAGTATCCCCACTTGCTGGTCATTTCCGGTATGGAGATGGCACAAGGCGGCCATAAAATGTTGATTTTCGGATTTAGGGATATGAGAGGCAGAGTTTGGTATAAATTTTGTGTCTCTAGCATGCTTAGTTCAGGAGTTATTGTCAAACATAGCGCAGACTTTGTTTCAAACCATTTTTCGGCAGGTGTATGTGTACATGTACGTGTTCACACGTAGCCCCAGTTGGTGGTGGTAGCAACCCTACTCCCTGGCCGCTCGCCTCGCCTACAAAATGGTCAGAGAAACGAAACCAGGACGAGGAGAGAGCCCTTGAGATTGGCTTTCCAATGGTATAAAACTTGTGCAAATCCTGCATTATTCTGAGGGTGATTTGGCCGTGCTTACTTTGTGTTTCTCTCTTTGACTGCCCTGTGCACAAAAATCCCATTGAACATGCTTCTGAGGAGCCTTCTGAGTATCCCCACTTGCTGGTCATTTCCGGTATGGAGATGGCACAAGGCGGCCATAAAATGTTGATTTTCGGATTTAGGGATATGAGAGGCAGAGTTTGGTATAAATTTTGTGTCTCTAGCATGCTTAGTTCAGGAGTTATTGTCAAACATAGCGCAGACTTTGTTTCAAACCATTATTCGGCAGGTGTATGTGTACATGTACGTGTTCACACGTAGCCCCAGTTGGTGGTGGTAGCAACCCTACTCCCTGGCCGCTCGCCTCGCCTACAAAATGGTCAGAGAAACGAAACCAGGACGAGGAGAGAGCCCTTGAGATTGGCTTTCCAATGGTATAAAACTTGTGCAAATCCTGCATTATTCTGAGGGTGATTTGGCCGTGCTTACTTTGTGTTTCTCTCTTTGACTGCCCTGTGCACAAAAATCCCATTGAACATGCTTCTGAGGAGCCTTCTGAGTATCCCCACTTGCTGGTCATTTCCGGTATGGAGATGGCACAAGGCGGCCATAAAATGTTGATTTTCGGATTTAGGGATATGAGAGGCAGAGTTTGGTATAAATTTTGTGTCTCTAGCATGCTTAGTTCAGGAGTTATTGTCAAACATAGCGCAGACTTTGTTTCAAACCATTATTCGGCAGGTGTATGTGTACATGTACGTGTTCACACGTAGCCCCAGTTGGTGGTGGTAGCAACCCTACTCCCTGGCCGCTCGCCTCGCCTACAAAATGGTCAGAGAAACGAAACCAGGACGAGGAGAGAGCCCTTGAGATTGGCTTTCCAATGGTATAAAACTTGTGCAAATCCTGCATTATTCTGAGGGTGATTTGGCCGTGCTTACTTTGTGTTTCTCTCTTTGACTGCCCTGTGCACAAAAATCCCATTGAACATGCTTCTGAGGAGCCTTCTGAGTATCCCCACTTGCTGGTCATTTCCGGTATGGAGATGGCACAAGGCGGCCATAAAATGTTGATTTTCGGATTTAGGGATATGAGAGGCAGAGTTTGGTATAAATTTTGTGTCTCTAGCATGCTTAGTTCAGGAGTTATTGTCAAACATAGCGCAGACTTTGTTTCAAACCATTTTTCGGCAGGTGTATGTGTACATGTACGTGTTCACACGTAGCCCCAGTTGGTGGTGGTAGCAACCCTACTCCCTGGCCGCTCGCCTCGCCTACAAAATGGTCAGAGAAACGAAACCAGGACGAGGAGAGAGCCCTTGAGATTGGCTTTCCAATGGTATAAAACTTGTGCAAATCCTGCATTATTCTGAGGGTGATTTGGCCGTGCTTACTTTGTGTTTCTCTCTTTGACTGCCCTGTGCACAAAAATCCCATTGAACATGCTTCTGAGGAGCCTTCTGAGTATCCCCACTTGCTGGTCATTTCCGGTATGGAGATGGCACAAGGCGGCCATAAAATGTTGATTTTCGGATTTAGGGATATGAGAGGCAGAGTTTGGTATAAATTTTGTGTCTCTAGCATGCTTAGTTCAGGAGTTATTGTCAAACATAGCGCAGACTTTGTTTCAAACAATTTTTCGGCAGGTGTATGTGTACATGTACGTGTTCACACGTAGCCCCAGTTGGTGGTGGTAGCAACCCTACTCCCTGGCCGCTCGCCTCGCCTACAAAATGGTCAGAGAAACGAAACCAGGACGAGGAGAGAGCCCTTGAGATTGGCTTTCCAATGGTATAAAACTTGTGCAAATCCTGCATTATTCTGAGGGTGATTTGGCCGTGCTTACTTTGTGTTTCTCTCTTTGACTGCCCTGTGCACAAAAATCCCATTGAACATGCTTCTGAGGAGCCTTCTGAGTATCCCCACTTGCTGGTCATTTCCGGTATGGAGATGGCACAAGGCGGCCATAAAATGTTGATTTTCGGATTTAGGGATATGAGAGGCAGAGTTTGGTATAAATTTTGTGTCTCTAGCATGCTTAGTTCAGGAGTTATTGTCAAACATAGCGCAGACTTTGTTTCAAACCATTATTCGGCAGGTGTATGTGTACATGTACGTGTTCACACGTAGCCCCAGTTGGTGGTGGTAGCAACCCTACTCCCTGGCCGCTCGCCTCGCCTACAAAATGGTCAGAGAAACGAAACCAGGACGAGGAGAGAGCCCTTGAGATTGGCTTTCCATTGGTATAAAACTTGTGCAAATCCTGCATTATTCTGAGGGTGATTTGGCCGTGCTTACTTTGTGTTTCTCTCTTTGACTGCCCTGTGCACAAAAATCCCATTGAACATGCTTCTGAGGAGCCTTCTGAGTATCCCCACTTGCTGGTCATTTCCGGTATGGAGATGGCACAAGGCGGCCATAAAATGTTGATTTTCGGATTTAGGGATATGAGAGGCAGAGTTTGGTATAAATTTTGTGTCTCTAGCATGCTTAGTTCAGGAGTTATTGTCAAACATAGCGCAGACTTTGTTTCAAACCATTATTCGGCAGGTGTATGTGTACATGTACGTGTTCACACGTAGCCCCAGTTGGTGGTGGTAGCAACCCTACTCCCTGGCCGCTCGCCTCGCCTACAAAATGGTCAGAGAAACGAAACCAGGACGAGGAGAGAGCCCTTGAGATTGGCTTTCCAATGGTATAAAACTTGTGCAAATCCTGCATTATTCTGAGGGTGATTTGGCCGTGCTTACTTTGTGTTTCTCTCTTTGACTGCCCTGTGCACAAAAATCCCATTGAACATGCTTCTGAGGAGCCTTCTGAGTATCCCCACTTGCTGGTCATTTCCGGTATGGAGATGGCACAAGGCGGCCATAAAATGTTGATTTTCGGATTTAGGGATATGAGAGGCAGAGTTTGGTATAAATTTTGTGTCTCTAGCATGCTTAGTTCAGGAGTTATTGTCAAACATAGCGCAGACTTTGTTTCAAACCATTATTCGGCAGGTGTATGTGTACATGTACGTGTTCACACGTAGCCCCAGTTGGTGGTGGTAGCAACCCTACTCCCTGGCCGCTCGCCTCGCCTACAAAATGGTCAGAGAAACGAAACCAGGACGAGGAGAGAGCCCTTGAGATTGGCTTTCCAATGGTATAAAACTTGTGCAAATCCTGCATTATTCTGAGGGTGATTTGGCCGTGCTTACTTTGTGTTTCTCTCTTTGACTGCCCTGTGCACAAAAATCCCATTGAACATGCTTCTGAGGAGCCTTCTGAGTATCCCCACTTGCTGGTCATTTCCGGTATGGAGATGGCACAAGGCGGCCATAAAATGTTGATTTTCGGATTTAGGGATATGAGAGGCAGAGTTTGGTATAAATTTTGTGTCTCTAGCATGCTTAGTTCAGGAGTTATTGTCAAACATAGCGCAGACTTTGTTTCAAACAATTTTTCGGCAGGTGTATGTGTACATGTACGTGTTCACACGTAGCCCCAGTTGGTGGTGGTAGCAACCCTACTCCCTGGCCGCTCGCCTCGCCTACAAAATGGTCAGAGAAACGAAACCAGGACGAGGAGAGAGCCCTTGAGATTGGCTTTCCAATGGTATAAAACTTGTGCAAATCCTGCATTATTCTGAGGGTGATTTGGCCGTGCTTACTTTGTGTTTCTCTCTTTGACTGCCCTGTGCACAAAAATCCCATTGAACATGCTTCTGAGGAGCCTTCTGAGTATCCCCACTTGCTGGTCATTTCCGGTATGGAGATGGCACAAGGCGGCCATAAAATGTTGATTTTCGGATTTAGGGATATGAGAGGCAGAGTTTGGTATAAATTTTGTGTCTCTAGCATGCTTAGTTCAGGAGTTATTGTCAAACATAGCGCAGACTTTGTTTCAAACCATTTTTCGGCAGGTGTATGTGTACATGTACGTGTTCACACGTAGCCCCAGTTGGTGGTGGTAGCAACCCTACTCCCTGGCCGCTCGCCTCGCCTACAAAATGGTCAGAGAAACGAAACCAGGACGAGGAGAGAGCCCTTGAGATTGGCTTTCCATTGGTATAAAACTTGTGCAAATCCTGCATTATTCTGAGGGTGATTTGGCCGTGCTTACTTTGTGTTTCTCTCTTTGACTGCCCTGTGCACAAAAATCCCATTGAACATGCTTCTGAGGAGCCTTCTGAGTATCCCCACTTGCTGGTCATTTCCGGTATGGAGATGGCACAAGGCGGCCATAAAATGTTGATTTTCGGATTTAGGGATATGAGAGGCAGAGTTTGGTATAAATTTTGTGTCTCTAGCATGCTTAGTTCAGGAGTTATTGTCAAACATAGCGCAGACTTTGTTTCAAACCATTTTTCGGCAGGTGTATGTGTACATGTACGTGTTCACACGTAGCCCCAGTTGGTGGTGGTAGCAACCCTACTCCCTGGCCGCTCGCCTCGCCTACAAAATGGTCAGAGAAACGAAACCAGGACGAGGAGAGAGCCCTTGAGATTGGCTTTCCAATGGTATAAAACTTGTGCAAATCCTGCATTATTCTGAGGGTGATTTGGCCGTGCTTACTTTGTGTTTCTCTCTTTGACTGCCCTGTGCACAAAAATCCCATTGAACATGCTTCTGAGGAGCCTTCTGAGTATCCCCACTTGCTGGTCATTTCCGGTATGGAGATGGCACAAGGCGGCCATAAAATGTTGATTTTCGGATTTAGGGATATGAGAGGCAGAGTTTGGTATAAATTTTGTGTCTCTAGCATGCTTAGTTCAGGAGTTATTGTCAAACATAGCGCAGACTTTGTTTCAAACCATTATTCGGCAGGTGTATGTGTACATGTACGTGTTCACACGTAGCCCCAGTTGGTGGTGGTAGCAACCCTACTCCCTGGCCGCTCGCCTCGCCTACAAAATGGTCAGAGAAACGAAACCAGGACGAGGAGAGAGCCCTTGAGATTGGCTTTCCAATGGTATAAAACTTGTGCAAATCCTGCATTATTCTGAGGGTGATTTGGCCGTGCTTACTTTGTGTTTCTCTCTTTGACTGCCCTGTGCACAAAAATCCCATTGAACATGCTTCTGAGGAGCCTTCTGAGTATCCCCACTTGCTGGTCATTTCCGGTATGGAGATGGCACAAGGCGGCCATAAAATGTTGATTTTCGGATTTAGGGATATGAGAGGCAGAGTTTGGTATAAATTTTGTGTCTCTAGCATGCTTAGTTCAGGAGTTATTGTCAAACATAGCGCAGACTTTGTTTCAAACCATTATTCGGCAGGTGTATGTGTACATGTACGTGTTCACACGTAGCCCCAGTTGGTGGTGGTAGCAACCCTACTCCCTGGCCGCTCGCCTCGCCTACAAAATGGTCAGAGAAACGAAACCAGGACGAGGAGAGAGCCCTTGAGATTGGCTTTCCAATGGTATAAAACTTGTGCAAATCCTGCATTATTCTGAGGGTGATTTGGCCGTGCTTACTTTGTGTTTCTCTCTTTGACTGCCCTGTGCACAAAAATCCCATTGAACATGCTTCTGAGGAGCCTTCTGAGTATCCCCACTTGCTGGTCATTTCCGGTATGGAGATGGCACAAGGCGGCCATAAAATGTTGATTTTCGGATTTAGGGATATGAGAGGCAGAGTTTGGTATAAATTTTGTGTCTCTAGCATGCTTAGTTCAGGAGTTATTGTCAAACATAGCGCAGACTTTGTTTCAAACCATTTTTCGGCAGGTGTATGTGTCCATGTACGTGTTCACACGTAGCCCCAGCTGGTGGTGGTAGTAATCCTAATCCTTGGCCGCTCGCCTCGCCTACAAAATGGTCAGAGAAACGAAACCAGGACGAGGAGAGAGCCCTTGAGATTGGCTTTCCATTGGTATAAAACTTGTGCAAATCCTGCATTATTCTGAGGGTGATTTGGCCGTGCTTACTTTGTGTTTCTCTCTTTGACTGCCCTGTGCACAAAAATCCCATTGAACATGCTTCTGAGGAGCCTTCTGAGTATCCCCACTTGCTGGTCATTTCCGGTATGGAGATGGCACAAGGCGGCCATAAAATGTTGATTTTCGGATTTAGGGATATGAGAGGCAGAGTTTGGTATAAATTTTGTGTCTCTAGCATGCTTAGTTCAGGAGTTATTGTCAAACATAGCGCAGACTTTGTTTCAAACAATTTTTCGGCAGGTGTATGTGTACATGTACGTGTTCACACGTAGCCCCAGTTGGTGGTGGTAGCAACCCTACTCCCTGGCCGCTCGCCTCGCCTACAAAATGGTCAGAGAAACGAAACCAGGACGAGGAGAGAGCCCTTGAGATTGGCTTTCCAATGGTATAAAACTTGTGCAAATCCTGCATTATTCTGAGGGTGATTTGGCCGTGCTTACTTTGTGTTTCTCTCTTTGACTGCCCTGTGCACAAAAATCCCATTGAACATGCTTCTGAGGAGCCTTCTGAGTATCCCCACTTGCTGGTCATTTCCGGTATGGAGATGGCACAAGGCGGCCATAAAATGTTGATTTTCGGATTTAGGGATATGAGAGGCAGAGTTTGGTATAAATTTTGTGTCTCTAGCATGCTTAGTTCAGGAGTTATTGTCAAACATAGCGCAGACTTTGTTTCAAACAATTTTTCGGCAGGTGTATGTGTACATGTACGTGTTCACACGTAGCCCCAGTTGGTGGTGGTAGCAACCCTACTCCCTGGCCGCTCGCCTCGCCTACAAAATGGTCAGAGAAACGAAACCAGGACGAGGAGAGAGCCCTTGAGATTGGCTTTCCAATGGTATAAAACTTGTGCAAATCCTGCATTATTCTGAGGGTGATTTGGCCGTGCTTACTTTGTGTTTCTCTCTTTGACTGCCCTGTGCACAAAAATCCCATTGAACATGCTTCTGAGGAGCCTTCTGAGTATCCCCACTTGCTGGTCATTTCCGGTATGGAGATGGCACAAGGCGGCCATAAAATGTTGATTTTCGGATTTAGGGATATGAGAGGCAGAGTTTGGTATAAATTTTGTGTCTCTAGCATGCTTAGTTCAGGAGTTATTGTCAAACATAGCGCAGACTTTGTTTCAAACCATTTTTCGGCAGGTGTATGTGTACATGTACGTGTTCACACGTAGCCCCAGTTGGTGGTGGTAGCAACCCTACTCCCTGGCCGCTCGCCTCGCCTACAAAATGGTCAGAGAAACGAAACCAGGACGAGGAGAGAGCCCTTGAGATTGGCTTTCCAATGGTATAAAACTTGTGCAAATCCTGCATTATTCTGAGGGTGATTTGGCCGTGCTTACTTTGTGTTTCTCTCTTTGACTGCCCTGTGCACAAAAATCCCATTGAACATGCTTCTGAGGAGCCTTCTGAGTATCCCCACTTGCTGGTCATTTCCGGTATGGAGATGGCACAAGGCGGCCATAAAATGTTGATTTTCGGATTTAGGGATATGAGAGGCAGAGTTTGGTATAAATTTTGTGTCTCTAGCATGCTTAGTTCAGGAGTTATTGTCAAACATAGCGCAGACTTTGTTTCAAACCATTTTTCGGCAGGTGTATGTGTACATGTACGTGTTCACACGTAGCCCCAGTTGGTGGTGGTAGCAACCCTACTCCCTGGCCGCTCGCCTCGCCTACAAAATGGTCAGAGAAACGAAACCAGGACGAGGAGAGAGCCCTTGAGATTGGCTTTCCAATGGTATAAAACTTGTGCAAATCCTGCATTATTCTGAGGGTGATTTGGCCGTGCTTACTTTGTGTTTCTCTCTTTGACTGCCCTGTGCACAAAAATCCCATTGAACATGCTTCTGAGGAGCCTTCTGAGTATCCCCACTTGCTGGTCATTTCCGGTATGGAGATGGCACAAGGCGGCCATAAAATGTTGATTTTCGGATTTAGGGATATGAGAGGCAGAGTTTGGTATAAATTTTGTGTCTCTAGCATGCTTAGTTCAGGAGTTATTGTCAAACATAGCGCAGACTTTGTTTCAAACAATTTTTCGGCAGGTGTATGTGTACATGTACGTGTTCACACGTAGCCCCAGTTGGTGGTGGTAGCAACCCTACTCCCTGGCCGCTCGCCTCGCCTACAAAATGGTCAGAGAAACGAAACCAGGACGAGGAGAGAGCCCTTGAGATTGGCTTTCCAATGGTATAAAACTTGTGCAAATCCTGCATTATTCTGAGGGTGATTTGGCCGTGCTTACTTTGTGTTTCTCTCTTTGACTGCCCTGTGCACAAAAATCCCATTGAACATGCTTCTGAGGAGCCTTCTGAGTATCCCCACTTGCTGGTCATTTCCGGTATGGAGATGGCACAAGGCGGCCATAAAATGTTGATTTTCGGATTTAGGGATATGAGAGGCAGAGTTTGGTATAAATTTTGTGTCTCTAGCATGCTTAGTTCAGGAGTTATTGTCAAACATAGCGCAGACTTTGTTTCAAACCATTTTTCGGCAGGTGTATGTGTACATGTACGTGTTCACACGTAGCCCCAGTTGGTGGTGGTAGCAACCCTACTCCCTGGCCGCTCGCCTCGCCTACAAAATGGTCAGAGAAACGAAACCAGGACGAGGAGAGAGCCCTTGAGATTGGCTTTCCAATGGTATAAAACTTGTGCAAATCCTGCATTATTCTGAGGGTGATTTGGCCGTGCTTACTTTGTGTTTCTCTCTTTGACTGCCCTGTGCACAAAAATCCCATTGAACATGCTTCTGAGGAGCCTTCTGAGTATCCCCACTTGCTGGTCATTTCCGGTATGGAGATGGCACAAGGCGGCCATAAAATGTTGATTTTCGGATTTAGGGATATGAGAGGCAGAGTTTGGTATAAATTTTGTGTCTCTAGCATGCTTAGTTCAGGAGTTATTGTCAAACATAGCGCAGACTTTGTTTCAAACCATTATTCGGCAGGTGTATGTGTACATGTACGTGTTCACACGTAGCCCCAGTTGGTGGTGGTAGCAACCCTACTCCCTGGCCGCTCGCCTCGCCTACAAAATGGTCAGAGAAACGAAACCAGGACGAGGAGAGAGCCCTTGAGATTGGCTTTCCAATGGTATAAAACTTGTGCAAATCCTGCATTATTCTGAGGGTGATTTGGCCGTGCTTACTTTGTGTTTCTCTCTTTGACTGCCCTGTGCACAAAAATCCCATTGAACATGCTTCTGAGGAGCCTTCTGAGTATCCCCACTTGCTGGTCATTTCCGGTATGGAGATGGCACAAGGCGGCCATAAAATGTTGATTTTCGGATTTAGGGATATGAGAGGCAGAGTTTGGTATAAATTTTGTGTCTCTAGCATGCTTAGTTCAGGAGTTATTGTCAAACATAGCGCAGACTTTGTTTCAAACAATTTTTCGGCAGGTGTATGTGTACATGTACGTGTTCACACGTAGCCCCAGTTGGTGGTGGTAGCAACCCTACTCCCTGGCCGCTCGCCTCGCCTACAAAATGGTCAGAGAAACGAAACCAGGACGAGGAGAGAGCCCTTGAGATTGGCTTTCCAATGGTATAAAACTTGTGCAAATCCTGCATTATTCTGAGGGTGATTTGGCCGTGCTTACTTTGTGTTTCTCTCTTTGACTGCCCTGTGCACAAAAATCCCATTGAACATGCTTCTGAGGAGCCTTCTGAGTATCCCCACTTGCTGGTCATTTCCGGTATGGAGATGGCACAAGGCGGCCATAAAATGTTGATTTTCGGATTTAGGGATATGAGAGGCAGAGTTTGGTATAAATTTTGTGTCTCTAGCATGCTTAGTTCAGGAGTTATTGTCAAACATAGCGCAGACTTTGTTTCAAACCATTTTTCGGCAGGTGTATGTGTACATGTACGTGTTCACACGTAGCCCCAGTTGGTGGTGGTAGCAACCCTACTCCCTGGCCGCTCGCCTCGCCTACAAAATGGTCAGAGAAACGAAACCAGGACGAGGAGAGAGCCCTTGAGATTGGCTTTCCAATGGTATAAAACTTGTGCAAATCCTGCATTATTCTGAGGGTGATTTGGCCGTGCTTACTTTGTGTTTCTCTCTTTGACTGCCCTGTGCACAAAAATCCCATTGAACATGCTTCTGAGGAGCCTTCTGAGTATCCCCACTTGCTGGTCATTTCCGGTATGGAGATGGCACAAGGCGGCCATAAAATGTTGATTTTCGGATTTAGGGATATGAGAGGCAGAGTTTGGTATAAATTTTGTGTCTCTAGCATGCTTAGTTCAGGAGTTATTGTCAAACATAGCGCAGACTTTGTTTCAAACAATTTTTCGGCAGGCAGGTGTATGTGTACATGTACGTGTTCACACGTAGCCCCAGTTGGTGGTGGTAGCAACCCTACTCCCTGGCCGCTCGCCTCGCCTACAAAATGGTCAGAGAAACGAAACCAGGACGAGGAGAGAGCCCTTGAGATTGGCTTTCCAATGGTATAAAACTTGTGCAAATCCTGCATTATTCTGAGGGTGATTTGGCCGTGCTTACTTTGTGTTTCTCTCTTTGACTGCCCTGTGCACAAAAATCCCATTGAACATGCTTCTGAGGAGCCTTCTGAGTATCCCCACTTGCTGGTCATTTCCGGTATGGAGATGGCACAAGGCGGCCATAAAATGTTGATTTTCGGATTTAGGGATATGAGAGGCAGAGTTTGGTATAAATTTTGTGTCTCTAGCATGCTTAGTTCAGGAGTTATTGTCAAACATAGCGCAGACTTTGTTTCAAACCATTATTCGGCAGGTGTATGTGTACATGTACGTGTTCACACGTAGCCCCAGTTGGTGGTGGTAGCAACCCTACTCCCTGGCCGCTCGCCTCGCCTACAAAATGGTCAGAGAAACGAAACCAGGACGAGGAGAGAGCCCTTGAGATTGGCTTTCCAATGGTATAAAACTTGTGCAAATCCTGCATTATTCTGAGGGTGATTTGGCCGTGCTTACTTTGTGTTTCTCTCTTTGACTGCCCTGTGCACAAAAATCCCATTGAACATGCTTCTGAGGAGCCTTCTGAGTATCCCCACTTGCTGGTCATTTCCGGTATGGAGATGGCACAAGGCGGCCATAAAATGTTGATTTTCGGATTTAGGGATATGAGAGGCAGAGTTTGGTATAAATTTTGTGTCTCTAGCATGCTTAGTTCAGGAGTTATTGTCAAACATAGCGCAGACTTTGTTTCAAACCATTATTCGGCAGGTGTATGTGTACATGTACGTGTTCACACGTAGCCCCAGTTGGTGGTGGTAGCAACCCTACTCCCTGGCCGCTCGCCTCGCCTACAAAATGGTCAGAGAAACGAAACCAGGACGAGGAGAGAGCCCTTGAGATTGGCTTTCCAATGGTATAAAACTTGTGCAAATCCTGCATTATTCTGAGGGTGATTTGGCCGTGCTTACTTTGTGTTTCTCTCTTTGACTGCCCTGTGCACAAAAATCCCATTGAACATGCTTCTGAGGCGCCTTCTGAGTATCCCCACTTGCTGGTCATTTCCGGTATGGAGATGGCACAAGGCGGCCATAAAATGTTGATTTTCGGATTTAGGGATATGAGAGGCAGAGTTTGGTATAAATTTTGTGTCTCTAGCATGCTTAGTTCAGGAGTTATTGTCAAACATAGCGCAGACTTTGTTTCAAACCATTATTCGGCAGGTGTATGTGTACATGTACGTGTTCACACGTAGCCCCAGTTGGTGGTGGTAGCAACCCTACTCCCTGGCCGCTCGCCTCGCCTACAAAATGGTCAGAGAAACGAAACCAGGACGAGGAGAGAGCCCTTGAGATTGGCTTTCCAATGGTATAAAACTTGTGCAAATCCTGCATTATTCTGAGGGTGATTTGGCCGTGCTTACTTTGTGTTTCTCTCTTTGACTGCCCTGTGCACAAAAATCCCATTGAACATGCTTCTGAGGAGCCTTCTGAGTATCCCCACTTGCTGGTCATTTCCGGTATGGAGATGGCACAAGGCGGCCATAAAATGTTGATTTTCGGATTTAGGGATATGAGAGGCAGAGTTTGGTATAAATTTTGTGTCTCTAGCATGCTTAGTTCAGGAGTTATTGTCAAACATAGCGCAGACTTTGTTTCAAACCATTTTTCGGCAGGTGTATGTGTACATGTACGTGTTCACACGTAGCCCCAGTTGGTGGTGGTAGCAACCCTACTCCCTGGCCGCTCGCCTCGCCTACAAAATGGTCAGAGAAACGAAACCAGGACGAGGAGAGAGCCCTTGAGATTGGCTTTCCAATGGTATAAAACTTGTGCAAATCCTGCATTATTCTGAGGGTGATTTGGCCGTGCTTACTTTGTGTTTCTCTCTTTGACTGCCCTGTGCACAAAAATCCCATTGAACATGCTTCTGAGGAGCCTTCTGAGTATCCCCACTTGCTGGTCATTTCCGGTATGGAGATGGCACAAGGCGGCCATAAAATGTTGATTTTCGGATTTAGGGATATGAGAGGCAGAGTTTGGTATAAATTTTGTGTCTCTAGCATGCTTAGTTCAGGAGTTATTGTCAAACATAGCGCAGACTTTGTTTCAAACAATTTTTCGGCAGGTGTATGTGTACATGTACGTGTTCACACGTAGCCCCAGTTGGTGGTGGTAGCAACCCTACTCCCTGGCCGCTCGCCTCGCCTACAAAATGGTCAGAGAAACGAAACCAGGACGAGGAGAGAGCCCTTGAGATTGGCTTTCCAATGGTATAAAACTTGTGCAAATCCTGCATTATTCTGAGGGTGATTTGGCCGTGCTTACTTTGTGTTTCTCTCTTTGACTGCCCTGTGCACAAAAATCCCATTGAACATGCTTCTGAGGAGCCTTCTGAGTATCCCCACTTGCTGGTCATTTACGGTATGGAGATGGCACAAGGCGGCCATAAAATGTTGATTTTCGGATTTAGGGATATGAGAGGCAGAGTTTGGTATAAATTTTGTGTCTCTAGCATGCTTAGTTCAGGAGTTATTGTCAAACATAGCGCAGACTTTGTTTCAAACCATTATTCGGCAGGTGTATGTGTACATGTACGTGTTCACACGTAGCCCCAGTTGGTGGTGGTAGCAACCCTACTCCCTGGCCGCTCGCCTCGCCTACAAAATGGTCAGAGAAACGAAACCAGGACGAGGAGAGAGCCCTTGAGATTGGCTTTCCAATGGTATAAAACTTGTGCAAATCCTGCATTATTCTGAGGGTGATTTGGCCGTGCTTACTTTGTGTTTCTCTCTTTGACTGCCCTGTGCACAAAAATCCCATTGAACATGCTTCTGAGGAGCCTTCTGAGTATCCCCACTTGCTGGTCATTTCCGGTATGGAGATGGCACAAGGCGGCCATAAAATGTTGATTTTCGGATTTAGGGATATGAGAGGCAGAGTTTGGTATAAATTTTGTGTCTCTAGCATGCTTAGTTCAGGAGTTATTGTCAAACATAGCGCAGACTTTGTTTCAAACCATTATTCGGCAGGTGTTTATGTCTTGCATGTGTACATGTACGTGTTCACACGTAGCCCCAGTTGGTGGTGGTAGCAACCCTACTCCCTGGCCGCTCGCCTCGCCTACAAAATGGTCAGAGAAACGAAACCAGGACGAGGAGAGAGCCCTTGAGATTGGCTTTCCAATGGTATAAAACTTGTGCAAATCCTGCATTATTCTGAGGGTGATTTGGCCGTGCTTACTTTGTGTTTCTCTCTTTGACTGCCCTGTGCACAAAAATCCCATTGAACATGCTTCTGAGGAGCCTTCTGAGTATCCCCACTTGCTGGTCATTTCCGGTATGGAGATGGCACAAGGCGGCCATAAAATGTTGATTTTCGGATTTAGGGATATGAGAGGCAGAGTTTGGTATAAATTTTGTGTCTCTAGCATGCTTAGTTCAGGAGTTATTGTCAAACATAGCGCAGACTTTGTTTCAAACCATTATTCGGCAGGTGTATGTGTACATGTACGTGTTCACACGTAGCCCCAGTTGGTGGTGGTAGCAACCCTACTCCCTGGCCGCTCGCCTCGCCTACAAAATGGTCAGAGAAACGAAACCAGGACGAGGAGAGAGCCCTTGAGATAGGCTTTCCAATGGTATAAAACTTGTGCAAATCCTGCATTATTCTGAGGGTGATTTGGCCGTGCTTACTTTGTGTTTCTCTCTTTGACTGCCCTGTGCACAAAAATCCCATTGAACATGCTTCTGAGGCGCCTTCTGAGTATCCCCACTTGCTGGTCATTTCCGGTATGGAGATGGCATAAGGCGGCCATAAAATGTTGATTTTCGGATTTAGGGATATGAGAGGCAGAGTTTGGTATAAATTTTGTGTCTCTAGCATGCTTAGTTCAGGAGTTATTGTCAAACATAGCGCAGACTTTGTTTCAAACCATTATTCGGCAGGTGTTTATGTCTTGCATGTGTACATGTACGTGTTCACACGTAGCCCCAGTTGGTGGTGTTAGCAACCCTACTCCCTGGCCGCTCGCCTCGCCTACAAAATGGTCAGAGAAACGAAACCAGGACGAGGAGAGAGCCCTTGAGATTGGCTTTCCAATGGTATAAAACTTGTGCAAATCCTGCATTATTCTGAGGGTGATTTGGCCGTGCTTACTTTGTGTTTCTCTCTTTGACTGCCCTGTGCACAAAAATCCCATTGAACATGCTTCTGAGGAGCCTTCTGAGTATCCCCACTTGCTGGTCATTTCCGGTATGGAGATGGCACAAGGCGGCCATAAAATGTTGATTTTCGGATTTAGGGATATGAGAGGCAGAGTTTGGTATAAATTTTGTGTCTCTAGCATGCTTAGTTCAGGAGTTATTGTCAAACATAGCGCAGACTTTGTTTCAAACCATTATTCGGCAGGTGTATGTGTACATGTACGTGTTCACACGTAGCCCCAGTTGGTGGTGGTAGCAACCCTACTCCCTGGCCGCTCGCCTCGCCTACAAAATGGTCAGAGAAACGAAACCAGGACGAGGAGAGAGCCCTTGAGATTGGCTTTCCAATGGTATAAAACTTGTGCAAATCCTGCATTATTCTGAGGGTGATTTGGCCGTGCTTACTTTGTGTTTCTCTCTTTGACTGCCCTGTGCACAAAAATCCCATTGAACATGCTTCTGAGGCGCCTTCTGAGTATCCCCACTTGCTGGTCATTTCCGGTATGGAGATGGCATAAGGCGGCCATAAAATGTTGATTTTCGGATTTAGGGATATGAGAGGCAGAGTTTGGTATAAATTTTGTGTCTCTAGCATGCTTAGTTCAGGAGTTATTGTCAAACATAGCGCAGACTTTGTTTCAAACCATTATTCGGCAGGTGTTTATGTCTTGCATGTGTACATGTACGTGTTCACACGTAGCCCCAGTTGGTGGTGGTAGCAACCCTACTCCCTGGCCGCTCGCCTCGCCTACAAAATGGTCAGAGAAACGAAACCAGGACGAGGAGAGAGCCCTTGAGATTGGCTTTCCAATGGTATAAAACTTGTGCAAATCCTGCATTATTCTGAGGGTGATTTGGCCGTGCTTACTTTGTGTTTCTCTCTTTGACTGCCCTGTGCACAAAAATCCCATTGAACATGCTTCTGAGGAGCCTTCTGAGTATCCCCACTTGCTGGTCATTTACGGTATGGAGATGGCACAAGGCGGCCATAAAATGTTGATTTTCGGATTTAGGGATATGAGAGGCAGAGTTTGGTATAAATTTTGTGTCTCTAGCATGCTTAGTTCAGGAGTTATTGTCAAACATAGCGCAGACTTTGTTTCAAACCATTATTCGGCAGGTGTATGTGTACATGTACGTGTTCACACGTAGCCCCAGTTGGTGGTGGTAGCAACCCTACTCCCTGGCCGCTCGCCTCGCCTACAAAATGGTCAGAGAAACGAAACTAGGACGAGGAGAGAGCCCTTGAGATTGGCTTTCCAATGGTATAAAACTTGTGCAAATCCTGCATTATTCTGAGGGTGATTTGGCCGTGCTTACTTTGTGTTTCTCTCTTTGACTGCCCTGTGCACAAAAATCCCATTGAACATGCTTCTGAGGAGCCTTCTGAGTATCCCCACTTGCTGGTCATTTCCGGTATGGAGATGGCACAAGGCGGCCATAAAATGTTGATTTTCGGATTTAGGGATATGAGAGGCAGAGTTTGGTATAAATTTTGTGTCTCTAGCATGCTTAGTTCAGGAGTTATTGTCAAACATAGCGCAGACTTTGTTTCAAACCATTATTCGGCAGGTGTTTATTTCTTGCATGTGTACATGTACGTGTTCACACGTAGCCCCAGTTGGTGGTGGTAGCAACCCTACTCCCTGGCCGCTCGCCTCGCCTACAAAATGGTCAGAGAAACGAAACCAGGACGAGGAGAGAGCCCTTGAGATTGGCTTTCCAATGGTATAAAACTTGTGCAAATCCTGCATTATTCTGAGGGTGATTTGGCCGTGCTTACTTTGTGTTTCTCTCTTTGACTGCCCTGTGCACAAAAATCCCATTGAACATGCTTCTGAGGCGCCTTCTGAGTATCCCCACTTGCTGGTCATTTCCGGTATGGAGATGGCACAAGGCGGCCATAAAATGTTGATTTTCGGATTTAGGGATATGAGAGGCAGAGTTTGGTATAAATTTTGTGTCTCTAGCATGCTTAGTTCAGGAGTTATTGTCAAACATAGCGCAGACTTTGTTTCAAACCATTATTCGGCAGGTGTATGTGTACATGTACGTGTTCACACGTAGCCCCAGTTGGTGGTGGTAGCAACCCTACTCCCTGGCCGCTCGCCTCGCCTACAAAATGGTCAGAGAAACGAAACCAGGACGAGGAGAGAGCCCTTGAGATTGGCTTTCCAATGGTATAAAACTTGTGCAAATCCTGCATTATTCTGAGGGTGATTTGGCCGTGCTTACTTTGTGTTTCTCTCTTTGACTGCCCTGTGCACAAAAATCCCATTGAACATGCTTCTGAGGAGCCTTCTGAGTATCCCCACTTGCTGGTCATTTCCGGTATGGAGATGGCACAAGGCGGCCATAAAATGTTGATTTTCGGATTTAGGGATATGAGAGGCAGAGTTTGGTATAAATTTTGTGTCTCTAGCATGCTTAGTTCAGGAGTTATTGTCAAACATAGCGCAGACTTTGTTTCAAACCATTATTCGGCAGGTGTTTATGTCTTGCATGTGTACATGTACGTGTTCACACGTAGCCCCAGTTGGTGGTGGTAGCAACCCTACTCCCTGGCCGCTCGCCTCGCCTACAAAATGGTCAGAGAAACGAAACCAGGACGAGGAGAGAGCCCTTGAGATTGGCTTTCCAATGGTATAAAACTTGTGCAAATCCTGCATTATTCTGAGGGTGATTTGGCCGTGCTTACTTTGTGTTTCTCTCTTTGACTGCCCTGTGCACAAAAATCCCATTGAACATGCTTCTGAGGAGCCTTCTGAGTATCCCCACTTGCTGGTCATTTCCGGTATGGAGATGGCACAAGGCGGCCATAAAATGTTGATTTTCGGATTTAGGGATATGAGAGGCAGAGTTTGGTATAAATTTTGTGTCTCTAGCATGCTTAGTTCAGGAGTTATTGTCAAACATAGCGCAGACTTTGTTTCAAACCATTATTCGGCAGGTGTATGTGTACATGTACGTGTTCACACGTAGCCCCAGTTGGTGGTGGTAGCAACCCTACTCCCTGGCCGCTCGCCTCGCCTACAAAATGGTCAGAGAAACGAAACCAGGACGAGGAGAGAGCCCTTGAGATAGGCTTTCCAATGGTATAAAACTTGTGCAAATCCTGCATTATTCTGAGGGTGATTTGGCCGTGCTTACTTTGTGTTTCTCTCTTTGACTGCCCTGTGCACAAAAATCCCATTGAACATGCTTCTGAGGCGCCTTCTGAGTATCCCCACTTGCTGGTCATTTCCGGTATGGAGATGGCATAAGGCGGCCATAAAATGTTGATTTTCGGATTTAGGGATATGAGAGGCAGAGTTTGGTATAAATTTTGTGTCTCTAGCATGCTTAGTTCAGGAGTTATTGTCAAACATAGCGCAGACTTTGTTTCAAACCATTATTCGGCAGGTGTTTATGTCTTGCATGTGTACATGTACGTGTTCACACGTAGCCCCAGTTGGTGGTGGTAGCAACCCTACTCCCTGGCCGCTCGCCTCGCCTACAAAATGGTCAGAGAAACGAAACCAGGACGAGGAGAGAGCCCTTGAGATTGGCTTTCCAATGGTATAAAACTTGTGCAAATCCTGCATTATTCTGAGGGTGATTTGGCCGTGCTTACTTTGTGTTTCTCTCTTTGACTGCCCTGTGCACAAAAATCCCATTGAACATGCTTCTGAGGAGCCTTCTGAGTATCCCCACTTGCTGGTCATTTCCGGTATGGAGATGGCACAAGGCGGCCATAAAATGTTGATTTTCGGATTTAGGGATATGAGAGGCAGAGTTTGGTATAAATTTTGTGTCTCTAGCATGCTTAGTTCAGGAGTTATTGTCAAACATAGCGCAGACTTTGTTTCAAACCATTATTCGGCAGGTGTATGTGTACATGTACGTGTTCACACGTAGCCCCAGTTGGTGGTGGTAGCAACCCTACTCCCTGGCCGCTCGCCTCGCCTACAAAATGGTCAGAGAAACGAAACCAGGACGAGGAGAGAGCCCTTGAGATTGGCTTTCCAATGGTATAAAACTTGTGCAAATCCTGCATTATTCTGAGGGTGATTTGGCCGTGCTTACTTTGTGTTTCTCTCTTTGACTGCCCTGTGCACAAAAATCCCATTGAACATGCTTCTGAGGAGCCTTCTGAGTATCCCCACTTGCTGGTCATTTCCGGTATGGAGATGGCACAAGGCGGCCATAAAATGTTGATTTTCGGATTTAGGGATATGAGAGGCAGAGTTTGGTATAAATTTTGTGTCTCTAGCATGCTTAGTTCAGGAGTTATTGTCAAACATAGCGCAGACTTTGTTTCAAACCATTATTCGGCAGGTGTTTATGTCTTGCATGTGTACATGTACGTGTTCACACGTAGCCCCAGTTGGTGGTGGTAGCAACCCTACGTCCTGGCCGCTCGCCTCGCCTACAAAATGGTCAGAGAAACGAAACCAGGACGAGGAGAGAGCCCTTGAGATTGGCTTTCCAATGGTATAAAACTTGTGCAAATCCTGCATTATTCTGAGGGTGATTTGGCCGTGCTTACTTTGTGTTTCTCTCTTTGACTGCCCTGTGCACAAAAATCCCATTGAACATGCTTCTGAGGAGCCTTCTGAGTATCCCCACTTGCTGGTCATTTCCGGTATGGAGATGGCACAAGGCGGCCATAAAATGTTGATTTTCGGATTTAGGGATATGAGAGGCAGAGTTTGGTATAAATTTTGTGTCTCTAGCATGCTTAGTTCAGGAGTTATTGTCAAACATAGCGCAGACTTTGTTTCAAACCATTATTCGGCAGGTGTATGTGTACATGTACGTGTTCACACGTAGCCCCAGTTGGTGGTGGTAGCAACCCTACTCCCTGGCCGCTCGCCTCGCCTACAAAATGGTCAGAGAAACGAAACCAGGACGAGGAGAGAGCCCTTGAGATTGGCTTTCCAATGGTATAAAACTTGTGCAAATCCTGCATTATTCTGAGGGTGATTTGGCCGTGCTTACTTTGTGTTTCTCTCTTTGACTGCCCTGTGCACAAAAATCCCATTGAACATGCTTCTGAGGCGCCTTCTGAGTATCCCCACTTGCTGGTCATTTCCGGTATGGAGATGGCATAAGGCGGCCATAAAATGTTGATTTTCGGATTTAGGGATATGAGAGGCAGAGTTTGGTATAAATTTTGTGTCTCTAGCATGCTTAGTTCAGGAGTTATTGTCAAACATAGCGCAGACTTTGTTTCAAACCATTATTCGGCCGGTGTTTATTTCTTGCATGTGTACATGTACGTGTTCACACGTAGCCCCAGTTGGTGGTTGTAGCAACCCTACTCCCTGGCCGCTCGCCTCGCCTACAAAATGGTCAGAGAAACGAAACCAGGACGAGGAGAGAGCCCTTGAGATTGGCTTTCCAATGGTATAAAACTTGTGCAAATCCTGCATTATTCTGAGGGTGATTTGGCCGTGCTTACTTTGTGTTTCTCTCTTTGACTGCCCTGTGCACAAAAATCCCATTGAACATGCTTCTGAGGAGCCTTCTGAGTATCCCCACTTGCTGGTCATTTACGGTATGGAGATGGCACAAGGCGGCCATAAAATGTTGATTTTCGGATTTAGGGATATGAGAGGCAGAGTTTGGTATAAATTTTGTGTCTCTAGCATGCTTAGTTCAGGAGTTATTGTCAAACATAGCGCAGACTTTGTTTCAAACCATTATTCGGCAGGTGTATGTGTACATGTACGTGTTCACACGTAGCCCCAGTTGGTGGTGGTAGCAACCCTACTCCCTGGCCGCTCGCCTCGCCTACAAAATGGTCAGAGAAACGAAACCAAGACGAGGAGAGAGCCCTTGAGATTGGCTTTCCAATGGTATAAAACTTGTGCAAATCCTGCATTATTCTGAGGGTGATTTGGCCGTGCTTACTTTGTGTTTCTCTCTTTGACTGCCCTGTGCACAAAAATCCCATTGAACATGCTTCTGAGGAGCCTTCTGAGTATCCCCACTTGCTGGTCATTTCCGGTATGGAGATGGCACAAGGCGGCCATAAAATGTTGATTTTCGGATTTAGGGATATGAGAGGCAGAGTTTGGTATAAATTTTGTGTCTCTAGCATGCTTAGTTCAGGAGTTATTGTCAAACATAGCGCAGACTTTGTTTCAAACCATTATTCGGCAGGTGTATGTGTACATGTACGTGTTCACACGTAGCCCCAGTTGGTGGTGGTAGCAACCCTACTCCCTGGCCGCTCGCCTCGCCTACAAAATGGTCAGAGAAACGAAACCAGGACGAGGAGAGAGCCCTTGAGATAGGCTTTCCAATGGTATAAAACTTGTGCAAATCCTGCATTATTCTGAGGGTGATTTGGCCGTGCTTACTTTGTGTTTCTCTCTTTGACTGCCCTGTGCACAAAAATCCCATTGAACATGCTTCTGAGGCGCCTTCTGAGTATCCCCACTTGCTGGTCATTTCCGGTATGGAGATGGCATAAGGCGGCCATAAAATGTTGATTTTCGGATTCAGGGATATGAGAGGCAGAGTTTGGTATAAATTTTGTGTCTCTAGCATGCTTAGTTCAGGAGTTATTGTCAAACATAGCGCAGACTTTGTTTCAAACCATTATTCGGCAGGTGTTTATGTCTTGCATGTGTACATGTACGTGTTCACACGTAGCCCCAGTTGGTGGTGGTAGCAACCCTACTCCCTGGCCGCTCGCCTCGCCTACAAAATGGTCAGAGAAACGAAACCAGGACGAGGAGAGAGCCCTTGAGATTGGCTTTCCAATGGTATAAAACTTGTGCAAATCCTGCATTATTCTGAGGGTGATTTGGCCGTGCTTACTTTGTGTTTCTCTCTTTGACTGCCCTGTGCACAAAAATCCCATTGAACATGCTTCTGAGGAGCCTTCTGAGTATCCCCACTTGCTGGTCATTTCCGGTATGGAGATGGCACAAGGCGGCCATAAAATGTTGATTTTCGGATTTAGGGATATGAGAGGCAGAGTTTGGTATAAATTTTGTGTCTCTAGCATGCTTAGTTCAGGAGTTATTGTCAAACATAGCGCAGACTTTGTTTCAAACCATTATTCGGCAGGTGTATGTGTACATGTACGTGTTCACACGTAGCCCCAGTTGGTGGTGGTAGCAACCCTACTCCCTGGCCGCTCGCCTCGCCTACAAAATGGTCAGAGAAACGAAACCAAGACGAGGAGAGAGCCCTTGAGATTGGCTTTCCAATGGTATAAAACTTGTGCAAATCCTGCATTATTCTGAGGGTGATTTGGCCGTGCTTACTTTGTGTTTCTCTCTTTGACTGCCCTGTGCACAAAAATCCCATTGAACATGCTTCTGAGGAGCCTTCTGAGTATCCCCACTTGCTGGTCATTTCCGGTATGGAGATGGCATAAGGCGGCCATAAAATGTTAATTTTCGGATTCAGGGATATGAGAGGCAGAGTTTGGTATAAATTTTGTGTCTCTAGCATGCTTAGTTCAGGAGTTATTGTCAAACATAGCGCAGACTTTGTTTCAAACCATTATTCGGCAGGTGTTTATGTCTTGCATGTGTACATGTACGTGTTCACACGTAGCCCCAGTTGGTGGTGTTAGCAACCCTACTCCCTGGCCGCTCGCCTCGCCTAGAAAATGGTCAGAGAAACGAAACCAGGACGAGGAGAGAGCCCTTGAGATTGGCTTTCCAATGGTATAAAACTTGTGCAAATCCTGCATTATTCTGAGGGTGATTTGGCCGTGCTTACTTTGTGTTTCTCTCTTTGACTGCCCTGTGCACAAAAATCCCATTGAACATGCTTCTGAGGCGCCTTCTGAGTATCCCCACTTGCTGGTCATTTCCGGTATGGAGATGGCACAAGGCGGCCATAAAATGTTGATTTTCGGATTTAGGGATATGAGAGGCAGAGTTTGGTATAAATTTTGTGTCTCTAGCATGCTTAGTTCAGGAGTTATTGTCAAACATAGCGCAGACTTTGTTTCAAACCATTATTCGGCAGGTGTTTATGTCTTGCATGTGTACATGTACGTGTTCACACGTAGCCCCAGTTGGTGGTGGTAGCAACCCTACTCCCTGGCCGCTCGCCTCGCCTACAAAATGGTCAGAGAAACGAAACCAAGACGAGGAGAGAGCCCTTGAGATTGGCTTTCCAATGGTATAAAACTTGTGCAAATCCTGCATTATTCTGAGGGTGATTTGGCCGTGCTTACTTTGTGTTTCTCTCTTTGACTGCCCTGTGCACAAAAATCCCATTGAACATGCTTCTGAGGAGCCTTCTGAGTATCCCCACTTGCTGGTCATTTCCGGTATGGAGATGGCACAAGGCGGCCATAAAATGTTGATTTTCGGATTTAGGGATATGAGAGGCAGAGTTTGGTATAAATTTTGTGTCTCTAGCATGCTTAGTTCAGGAGTTATTGTCAAACATAGCGCAGACTTTGTTTCAAACCATTATTCGGCAGGTGTATGTGTACATGTACGTGTTCACACGTAGCCCCAGTTGGTGGTGGTAGCAACCCTACTCCCTGGCCGCTCGCCTCGCCTACAAAATGGTCAGAGAAACGAAACCAGGACGAGGAGAGAGCCCTTGAGATTGGCTTTCCAATGGTATAAAACTTGTGCAAATCCTGCATTATTCTGAGGGTGATTTGGCCGTGCTTACTTTGTGTTTCTCTCTTTGACTGCCCTGTGCACAAAAATCCCATTGAACATGCTTCTGAGGCGCCTTCTGAGTATCCCCACTTGCTGGTCATTTCCGGTATGGAGATGGCACAAGGCGGCCATAAAATGTTGATTTTCGGATTCAGGGATATGAGAGGCAGAGTTTGGTATAAATTTTGTGTCTCTAGCATGCTTAGTTCAGGAGTTATTGTCAAACATAGCGCAGACTTTGTTTCAAACCATTATTCGGCAGGTGTTTATGTCTTGCATGTGTACATGTACGTGTTCACACGTAGCCCCAGTTGGTGGTGGTAGCAACCCTACTCCCTGGCCGCTCGCCTCGCCTACAAAATGGTCAGAGAAACGAAACCAGGACGAGGAGAGAGCCCTTGAGATTGGCTTTCCAATGGTATAAAACTTGTGCAAATCCTGCATTATTCTGAGGGTGATTTGGCCGTGCTTACTTTGTGTTTCTCTCTTTGACTGCCCTGTGCACAAAAATCCCATTGAACATGCTTCTGAGGAGCCTTCTGAGTATCCCCACTTGCTGGTCATTTCCGGTATGGAGATGGCACAAGGCGGCCATAAAATGTTGATTTTCGGATTTAGGGATATGAGAGGCAGAGTTTGGTATAAATTTTGTGTCTCTAGCATGCTTAGTTCAGGAGTTATTGTCAAACATAGCGCAGACTTTGTTTCAAACCATTATTCGGCAGGTGTATGTGTACATGTACGTGTTCACACGTAGCCCCAGTTGGTGGTGGTAGCAACCCTACTCCCTGGCCGCTCGCCTCGCCTACAAAATGGTCAGAGAAACGAAACCAAGACGAGGAGAGAGCCCTTGAGATTGGCTTTCCAATGGTATAAAACTTGTGCAAATCCTGCATTATTCTGAGGGTGATTTGGCCGTGCTTACTTTGTGTTTCTCTCTTTGACTGCCCTGTGCACAAAAATCCCATTGAACATGCTTCTGAGGAGCCTTCTGAGTATCCCCACTTGCTGGTCATTTCCGGTATGGAGATGGCACAAGGCGGCCATAAAATGTTGATTTTCGGATTTAGGGATATGAGAGGCAGAGTTTGGTATAAATTTTGTGTCTCTAGCATGCTTAGTTCAGGAGTTATTGTCAAACATAGCGCAGACTTTGTTTCAAACCATTATTCGGCAGGTGTTTATGTCTTGCATGTGTACATGTACGTGTTCACACGTAGCCCCAGTTGGTGGTGGTAGCAACCCTACTCCCTGGCCGCTCGCCTCGCCTACAAAATGGTCAGAGAAACGAAACCAAGACGAGGAGAGAGCCCTTGAGATTGGCTTTCCAATGGTATAAAACTTGTGCAAATCCTGCATTATTCTGAGGGTGATTTGGCCGTGCTTACTTTGTGTTTCTCTCTTTGACTGCCCTGTGCACAAAAATCCCATTGAACATGCTTCTGAGGCGCCTTCTGAGTATCCCCACTTGCTGGTCATTTCCGGTATGGAGATGGCACAAGGCGGCCATAAAATGTTGATTTTCGGATTTAGGGATATGAGAGGCAGAGTTTGGTATAAATTTTGTGTCTCTAGCATGCTTAGTTCAGGAGTTATTGTCAAACATAGCGCAGACTTTGTTTCAAACCATTATTTGGCAGGTGTTTATGTCTTGCATGTGTACATGTACGTGTTCACACGTAGCCCCAGTTGGTGGTGGTAGCAACCCTACTCCCTGGCCGCTCGCCTCGCCTACAAAATGGTCAGAGAAACGAAACCAGGACGAGGAGAGAGCCCTTGAGATTGGCTTTCCAATGGTATAAAACTTGTGCAAATCCTGCATTATTCTGAGGGTGATTTGGCCGTGCTTACTTTGTGTTTCTCTCTTTGACTGCCCTGTGCACAAAAATCCTATTGAACATGCTTCTGAGGCGCCTTCTGAGTATCCCCACTTGCTGGTCATTTCCGGTATGGAGATGGCACAAGGCGGCCATAAAATGTTGATTTTCGGACTTAGGGATATGAGAGGCAGAGTTTGGTATAAATTTTGTGTCTCTAGCATGCTTAGTTCAGGAGTTATTGTCAAACATAGCGCAGACTTTGTTTCAAACCATTATTCGGCAGGTGTATGTGTCCATGTACGTGTTCACACGTAGCCCCAGTTGGTGGTGGTAGCAACCCTACTCCCTGGCCGCTCGCCTCGCCTACAAAATGGTCAGAGAAACGAAACCAAAACGAGGAGAGAGCCCTTGAGATTGGCTTTCCAATGGTATAAAACTTGTGCAAATCCTGCATTATTCTGAGGGTGATTTGGCCGTGCTTACTTTGTGTTTCTCTCTTTGACTGCCTTGTGCACAAAAATCCCATTGAACATGCTTCTGAGGAGCCTTCTGAGTATCCCCACTTGCTGGTCATTTACTGTATGGAGATGGCACAAGGCGGCCATAAAATGTTGATTTTCGGATTTAGGGATATGAGAGTCAGAGTTTGGTATAAATTTTGTGTCACAGCATGCTTAGTTCAGGAGTTATTGTCAAACATAGCGCAGACTTTGTTTCAAACCATTATTCGGCAGGTGTTTATTTCTTGCATGTGTACATGTACGTGTTCACACGTAGCCCCAGTTGGTGGTGGTAGCAACCCTACTCCCTGGCCGCTCGCCTCGCCTACAAAATGGTCAGAGAAACGAAACTAGGACGAGGAGAGAGCCCTTGAGATTGGCTTTCCAATGGTATAAAACTTGTGCAAATCCTGCATTATTCTGAGGGTGATTTGGCCGTGCTTACTTTGTGTTTCTCTCTTTGACTGCCCTGTGCACAAAAATCCCATTGAACATGCTTCTGAGGAGCCTTCTGAGTATCCCCACTTGCTGGTCATTTCCGGTATGGAGATGGCACAAGGCGGCCATAAAATGTTGATTTTCGGATTTAGGGATATGAGAGGCAGAGTTTGGTATAAATTTTGTGTCTCTAGCATGCTTAGTTCAGGAGTTATTGTCAAACATAGCGCAGACTTTGTTTCAAACCATTATTCGGCAGGTGTATGTGTACATGTACGTGTTCACACGTAGCCCCAGTTGGTGGTGGTAGCAACCCTACTCCCTGGCCGCTCGCCTCGCCTACAAAATGGTCAGAGAAACGAAACCAGGACGAGGAGAGAGCCCTTGAGATTGGCTTTCCAATGGTATAAAACTTGTGCAAATCCTGCATTATTCTGAGGGTGATTTGGCCGTGCTTACTTTGTGTTTCTCTCTTTGACTGCCCTGTGCACAAAAATCCCATTGAACATGCTTCTGAGGCGCCTTCTGAGTATCCCCACTTGCTGGTCATTTCCGGTATGGAGATGGCACAAGGCGGCCATAAAATGTTGATTTTCGGATTTAGGGATATGAGAGGCAGAGTTTGGTATAAATTTTGTGTCTCTAGCATGCTTAGTTCAGGAGTTATTGTCAAACATAGCGCAGACTTTGTTTCAAACCATTATTCGGCAGGTGTTTATGTCTTGCATGTGTACATGTACGTGTTCACACGTAGCCCCAGTTGGTGGTGTTAGCAACCCTACTCCCTGGCCGCTCGCCTCGCCTACAAAATGGTCAGAGAAACGAAACCAGGACGAGGAGAGAGCCCTTGAGATTGGCTTTCCAATGGTATAAAACTTGTGCAAATCCTGCATTATTCTGAGGGTGATTTGGCCGTGCTTACTTTGTGTTTCTCTCTTTGACTGCCCTGTGCACAAAAATCCCATTGAACATGCTTCTGAGGAGCCTTCTGAGTATCCCCACTTGCTGGTCATTTCCGGTATGGAGATGGCACAAGGCGGCCATAAAATGTTGATTTTCGGATTTAGGGATATGAGAGGCAGAGTTTGGTATAAATTTTGTGTCTCTAGCATGCTTAGTTCAGGAGTTATTGTCAAACATAGCGCAGACTTTGTTTCAAACCATTATTCGGCAGGTGTATGTGTACATGTACGTGTTCACACGTAGCCCCAGTTGGTGGTGGTAGCAACCCTACTCCCTGGCCGCTCGCCTCGCCTACAAAATGGTCAGAGAAACGAAACCAGGACGAGGAGAGAGCCCTTGAGATTGGCTTTCCAATGGTATAAAACTTGTGCAAATCCTGCATTATTCTGAGGGTGATTTGGCCGTGCTTACTTTGTGTTTCTCTCTTTGACTGCCCTGTGCACAAAAATCCCATTGAACATGCTTCTGAGGCGCCTTCTGAGTATCCCCACTTGCTGGTCATTTCCGGTATGGAGATGGCACAAGGCGGCCATAAAATGTTGATTTTCGGATTTAGGGATATGAGAGGCAGAGTTTGGTATAAATTTTGTGTCTCTAGCATGCTTAGTTCAGGAGTTATTGTCAAACATAGCGCAGACTTTGTTTCAAACCATTATTCGGCAGGTGTTTATGTCTTGCATGTGTACATGTACGTGTTCACACGTAGCCCCAGTTGGTGGTGTTAGCAACCCTACTCCCTGGCCGCTCGCCTCGCCTAGAAAATGGTCAGAGAAACGAAACCAGGACGAGGAGAGAGCCCTTGAGATTGGCTTTCCAATGGTATAAAACTTGTGCAAATCCTGCATTATTCTGAGGGTGATTTGGCCGTGCTTACTTTGTGTTTCTCTCTTTGACTGCCCTGTGCACAAAAATCCCATTGAACATGCTTCTGAGGCGCCTTCTGAGTATCCCCACTTGCTGGTCATTTCCGGTATGGAGATGGCACAAGGCGGCCATAAAATGTTGATTTTCGGATTTAGGGATATGAGAGGCAGAGTTTGGTATAAATTTTGTGTCTCTAGCATGCTTAGTTCAGGAGTTATTGTCAAACATAGCGCAGACTTTGTTTCAAACCATTATTCGGCAGGTGTATGTGTACATGTACGTGTTCACACGTAGCCCCAGTTGGTGGTGGTAGCAACCCTACTCCCTGGCCGCTCGCCTCGCCTACAAAATGGTCAGAGAAACGAAACCAAAACGAGGAGAGAGCCCTTGAGATTGGCTTTCCAATGGTATAAAACTTGTGCAAATCCTGCATTATTCTGAGGGTGATTTGGCCGTGCTTACTTTGTGTTTCTCTCTTTGACTGCCCTGTGCACAAAAATCCCATTGAACATGCTTCTGAGGAGCCTTCTGAGTATCCCCACTTGCTGGTCATTTCCGGTATGGAGATGGCACAAGGCGGCCATAAAATGTTGATTTTCGGATTTAGGGATATGAGAGGCAGAGTTTGGTATAAATTTTGTGTCTCTAGCATGCTTAGTTCAGGAGTTATTGTCAAACATAGCGCAGACTTTGTTTCAAACCATTATTCGGCAGGTGTATGTGTACATGTACGTGTTCACACGTAGCCCCAGTTGGTGGTGGTAGCAACCCTACTCCCTGGCCGCTCGCCTCGCCTACAAAATGGTCAGAGAAACGAAACCAGGACGAGGAGAGAGCCCTTGAGATTGGCTTTCCAATGGTATAAAACTTGTGCAAATCCTGCATTATTCTGAGGGTGATTTGGCCGTGCTTACTTTGTGTTTCTCTCTTTGACTGCCCTGTGCACAAAAATCCCATTGAACATGCTTCTGAGGCGCCTTCTGAGTATCCCCACTTGCTGGTCATTTCCGGTATGGAGATGGCACAAGGCGGCCATAAAATGTTGATTTTCGGATTTAGGGATATGAGAGGCAGAGTTTGGTATAAATTTTGTGTCTCTAGCATGCTTAGTTCAGGAGTTATTGTCAAACATAGCGCAGACTTTGTTTCAAACCATTATTCGGCAGGTGTTTATTTCTTGCATGTGTACATGTACGTGTTCACACGTAGCCCCAGTTGGTGGTGGTAGCAACCCTACTCCCTGGCCGCTCGCCTCGCCTACAAAATGGTCAGAGAAACGAAACCAGGACGAGGAGAGAGCCCTTGAGATTGGCTTTCCAATGGTATAAAACTTGTGCAAATCCTGCATTATTCTGAGGGTGATTTGGCCGTGCTTACTTTGTGTTTCTCTCTTTGACTGCCCTGTGCACAAAAATCCTATTGAACATGCTTCTGAGGCGCCTTCTGAGTATCCCCACTTGCTGGTCATTTCCGGTATGGAGATGGCACAAGGCGGCCATAAAATGTTGATTTTCGGACTTAGGGATATGAGAGGCAGAGTTTGGTATAAATTTTGTGTCTCTAGCATGCTTAGTTCAGGAGTTATTGTCAAACATAGCGCAGACTTTGTTTCAAACCATTATTCGGCAGGTGTATGTGTCCATGTACGTGTTCACACGTAGCCCCAGTTGGTGGTGGTAGCAACCCTACTCCCTGGCCGCTCGCCTCGCCTACAAATTGGTCAGAGAAACGAAACCAGGACGAGGAGAGAGCCCTTGAGATTGGCTTTCCAATGGTATAAAACTTGTGCAAATCCTGCATTATTCTGAGGGTGATTTGGCCGTGCTTACTTTGTGTTTCTCTCTTTGACTGCCCTGTGCACAAAAATCCCATTGAACATGCTTCTGAGGCGCCTTCTGAGTATCCCCACTTGCTGGTCATTTCCGGTATGGAGATGGCACAAGGCGGCCATAAAATGTTGATTTTCGGATTTAGGGATATGAGAGGCAGAGTTTGGTATAAATTTTGTGTCTCTAGCATGCTTAGTTCAGGAGTTATTGTCAAACATAGCGCAGACTTTGTTTCAAACCATTATTCGGCAGGTGTTTATGTCTTGCATGTGTACATGTACGTGTTCACACGTAGCCCCAGTTGGTGGTGGTAGCAACCCTACTCCCTGGCCGCTCGCCTCGCCTACAAAATGGTCAGAGAAACGAAACCAGGACGAGGAGAGAGCCCTTGAGATTGGCTTTCCAATGGTATAAAACTTGTGCAAATCCTGCATTATTCTGAGGGTGATTTGGCCGTGCTTACTTTGTGTTTCTCTCTTTGACTGCCCTGTGCACAAAAATCCCATTGAACATGCTTCTGAGGAGCCTTCTGAGTATCCCCACTTGCTGGTCATTTCCGGTATGGAGATGGCACAAGGCGGCCATAAAATGTTGATTTTCGGATTTAGGGATATGAGAGGCAGAGTTTGGTATAAATTTTGTGTCTCTAGCATGCTTAGTTCAGGAGTTATTGTCAAACATAGCGCAGACTTTGTTTCAAACCATTATTCGGCAGGTGTATGTGTACATGTACGTGTTCACACGTAGCCCCAGTTGGTGGTGGTAGCAACCCTACTCCCTGGCCGCTCGCCTCGCCTACAAAATGGTCAGAGAAACGAAACCAAAACGAGGAGAGAGCCCTTGAGATTGGCTTTCCAATGGTATAAAACTTGTGCAAATCCTGCATTATTCTGAGGGTGATTTGGCCGTGCTTACTTTGTGTTTCTCTCTTTGACTGCCCTGTGCACAAAAATCCCATTGAACATGCTTCTGAGGCGCCTTCTGAGTATCCCCACTTGCTGGTCATTTCCGGTATGGAGATGGCACAAGGCGGCCATAAAATGTTGATTTTCGGATTTAGGGATATGAGAGGCAGAGTTTGGTATAAATTTTGTGTCTCTAGCATGCTTAGTTCAGGAGTTATTGTCAAACATAGCGCAGACTTTGTTTCAAACCATTATTCGGCAGGTGTTTATGTCTTGCATGTGTACATGTACGTGTTCACACGTAGCCCCAGTTGGTGGTGGTAGCAACCCTACTCCCTGGCCGCTCGCCTCGCCTACAAAATGGTCAGAGAAACGAAACCAGGACGAGGAGAGAGCCCTTGAGATTGGCTTTCCAATGGTATAAAACTTGTGCAAATCCTGCATTATTCTGAGGGTGATTTGGCCGTGCTTACTTTGTGTTTCTCTCTTTGACTGCCCTGTGCACAAAAATCCCATTGAACATGCTTCTGAGGAGCCTTCTGAGTATCCCCACTTGCTGGTCATTTCCGGTATGGAGATGGCACAAGGCGGCCATAAAATGTTGATTTTCGGATTTAGGGATATGAGAGGCAGAGTTTGGTATAAATTTTGTGTCTCTAGCATGCTTAGTTCAGGAGTTATTGTCAAACATAGCGCAGACTTTGTTTCAAACCATTATTCGGCAGGTGTATGTGTCCATGTACGTGTTCACACGTAGCCCCAGTTGGTGGTGGTAGCAACCCTACTCCCTGGCCGCTCGCCTCGCCTACAAAATGGTCAGAGAAACGAAACCAAAACGAGGAGAGAGCCCTTGAGATAGGCTTTCCAATGGTATAAAACTTGTGCAAATCCTGCATTATTCTGAGGGTGATTTGGCCGTGCTTACTTTGTGTTTCTCTCTTTGACTGCCCTGTGCACAAAAATCCCATTGAACATGCTGCTGAGGCGCCTTCTGAGTATCCCCACTTGCTGGTCATTTCCGGTATGGAGATGGCATAAGGCGGCCATTAAATGTTGATTTTCGGATTTAGGGATATGAGAGGCAGAGTTTGGTATAAATTTTGTGTCTCTAGCATGCTTAGTTCAGGAGTTATTGTCAAACATAGCGCAGACTTTGTTTCAAACCATTATTTGGCAGGTGTTTATGTCTTGCATGTGTACATGTACGTGTTCACACGTAGCCCCAGTTGGTGGTGTTAGCAACCCTACTCCCTGGCCGCTCGCCTCGCCTACAAAATGGTCAGAGAAACGAAACCAGGACGAGGAGAGAGCCCTTGAGATTGGCTTTCCAATGGTATAAAACTTGTGCAAATCCTGCATTATTCTGAGGGTGATTTGGCCGTGCTTACTTTGTGTTTCTCTCTTTGACTGCCCTGTGCACAAAAATCCCATTGAACATGCTTCTGAGGCGCCTTCTGAGTATCCCCACTTGCTGGTCATTTCCGGTATGGAGATGGCACAAGGCGGCCATAAAATGTTGATTTTCGGATTTAGGGATATGAGAGGCAGAGTTTGGTATAAATTTTGTGTCTCTAGCATGCTTAGTTCAGGAGTTATTGTCAAACATAGCGCAGACTTTGTTTCAAACCATTATTCGGCAGGTGTATGTGTCCATGTACGTGTTCACACGTAGCCCCAGTTGGTGGTGGTAGCAACCCTACTCCCTGGCCGCTCGCCTCGCCTACAAAATGGTCAGAGAAACGAAACCAGGACGAGGAGAGAGCCCTTGAGATTGGCTTTCCAATGGTATAAAACTTGTGCAAATCCTGCATTATTCTGAGGGTGATTTGGCCGTGCTTACTTTGTGTTTCTCTCTTTGACTGCCCTGTGCACAAAAATCCCATTGAACATGCTTCTGAGGCGCCTTCTGAGTATCCCCACTTGCTGGTCATTTCCGGTATGGAGATGGCACAAGGCGGCCATAAAATGTTGATTTTCGGATTTAGGGATATGAGAGGCAGAGTTTGGTATAAATTTTGTGTCTCTAGCATGCTTAGTTCAGGAGTTATTGTCAAACATAGCGCAGACTTTGTTTCAAACCATTATTCGGCAGGTGCATGTGTACATGTACGTGTTCACACGTAGCCCCAGTTGGTGGTGGTAGCAACCCTACTCCCTGGCCGCTCGCCTCGCCTACAAAATGGTCAGAGAAACGAAACCAGGACGAGGAGAGAGCCCTTGAGATTGGCTTTCCAATGGTATAAAACTTGTGCAAATCCTGCATTATTCTGAGGGTGATTTGGCCGTGCTTACTTTGTGTTTCTCTCTTTGACTGCCCTGTGCACAAAAATCCCATTGAACATGCTTCTGAGGAGCCTTCTGAGTATCCCCACTTGCTGGTCATTTCCGGTATGGAGATGGCACAAGGCGGCCATAAAATGTTGATTTTCGGATTTAGGGATATGAGAGGCAGAGTTTGGTATAAATTTTGTGTCTCTAGCATGCTTAGTTCAGGAGTTATTGTCAAACATAGCGCAGACTTTGTTTCAAACCATTATTCGGCAGGTGTTTATGTCTTGCATGTGTACATGTACGTGTTCACACGTAGCCCCAGTTGGTGGTGGTAGCAACCCTACTCCCTGGCCGCTCGCCTCGCCTACAAAATGGTCAGAGAAACGAAACCAGGACGAGGAGAGAGCCCTTGAGATTGGCTTTCCAATGGTATAAAACTTGTGCAAATCCTGCATTATTCTGAGGGTGATTTGGCCGTGCTTACTTTGTGTTTCTCTCTTTGACTGCCCTGTGCACAAAAATCCCATTGAACATGCTTCTGAGGAGCCTTCTGAGTATCCCCACTTGCTGGTCATTTCCGGTATGGAGATGGCACAAGGCGGCCATAAAATGTTGATTTTCGGATTTAGGGATATGAGAGGCAGAGTTTGGTATAAATTTTGTGTCTCTAGCATGCTTAGTTCAGGAGTTATTGTCAAACATAGCGCAGACTTTGTTTCAAACCATTATTCGGCAGGTGTATGTGTACATGTACGTGTTCACACGTAGCCCCAGTTGGTGGTGGTAGCAACCCTACTCCCTGGCCGCTCGCCTCGCCTACAAAATGGTCAGAGAAACGAAACCAGGACGAGGAGAGAGCCCTTGAGATTGGCTTTCCAATGGTATAAAACTTGTGCAAATCCTGCATTATTCTGAGGGTGATTTGGCCGTGCTTACTTTGTGTTTCTCTCTTTGACTGCCCTGTGCACAAAAATCCCATTGAACATGCTTCTGAGGCGCCTTCTGAGTATCCCCACTTGCTGGTCATTTCCGGTATGGAGATGGCACAAGGCGGCCATAAAATGTTGATTTTCGGATTTAGGGATATGAGAGGCAGAGTTTGGTATAAATTTTGTGTCTCTAGTATGCTTAGTTCATGAGTTATTGTCAAACATAGCGCAGACTTTGTTTCAAACCATTATTCGGCAGGTGTTTATGTTCTTGTATGTGTACATGTACGTGTTCACACGTAGCCCCAGTTGGTGGTGGTAGCAACCCTACTCCCTGGCCGCTCGCCTCGCCTACAAAATGGTCAGAGAAACGAAACCAGGACGAGGAGAGAGCCCTTGAGATTGGCTTTCCAATGGTATAAAACTTGTGCAAATCCTGCATTATTCTGAGGGTGATTTGGCCGTGCTTACTTTGTGTTTCTCTCTTTGACTGCCCTGTGCACAAAAATCCCATTGAACATGCTTCTGAGGAGCCTTCTGAGTATCCCCACTTGCTGGTCATTTCCGGTATGGAGATGGCACAAGGCGGCCATAAAATGTTGATTTTCGGATTTAGGGATATGAGAGGCAGAGTTTGGTATAAATTTTGTGTCTCTAGCATGCTTAGTTCAGGAGTTATTGTCAAACATAGCGCAGACTTTGTTTCAAACCATTATTCGGCAGGTGTTTATGTCTTGCATGTGTACATGTACGTGTTCACACGTAGCCCCAGTTGGTGGTGGTAGCAACCCTACTCCCTGGCCGCTCGCCTCGCCTACAAAATGGTCAGAGAAACGAAACCAGGACGAGGAGAGAGCCCTTGAGATTGGCTTTCCAATGGTATAAAACTTGTGCAAATCCTGCATTATTCTGAGGGTGATTTGGCCGTGCTTACTTTGTGTTTCTCTCTTTGACTGCCCTGTGCACAAAAATCCCATTGAACATGCTTCTGAGGAGCCTTCTGAGTATCCCCACTTGCTGGTCATTTCCGGTATGGAGATGGCACAAGGCGGCCATAAAATGTTGATTTTCGGATTTAGGGATATGAGAGGCAGAGTTTGGTATAAATTTTGTGTCTCTAGCATGCTTAGTTCAGGAGTTATTGTCAAACATAGCGCAGACTTTGTTTCAAACCATTATTCGGCAGGTGTTTATGTCTTGCATGTGTACATGTACGTGTTCACACGTAGCCCCAGTTGGTGGTGGTAGCAACCCTACTCCCTGGCCGCTCGCCTCGCCTACAAAATGGTCAGAGAAACGAAACCAGGACGAGGAGAGAGCCCTTGAGATTGGCTTTCCAATGGTATAAAACTTGTGCAAATCCTGCATTATTCTGAGGGTGATTTGGCCGTGCTTACTTTGTGTTTCTCTCTTTGACTGCCCTGTGCACAAAAATCCCATTGAACATGCTTCTGAGGAGCCTTCTGAGTATCCCCACTTGCTGGTCATTTCCGGTATGGAGATGGCACAAGGCGGCCATAAAATGTTGATTTTCGGATTTAGGGATATGAGAGGCAGAGTTTGGTATAAATTTTGTGTCTCTAGCATGCTTAGTTCAGGAGTTATTGTCAAACATAGCGCAGACTTTGTTTCAAACCATTATTCGGCAGGTGTATGTGTACATGTACGTGTTCACACGTAGCCCCAGTTGGTGGTGGTAGCAACCCTACTCCCTGGCCGCTCGCCTCGCCTACAAAATGGTCAGAGAAACGAAACCAGGACGAGGAGAGAGCCCTTGAGATTGGCTTTCCAATGGTATAAAACTTGTGCAAATCCTGCATTATTCTGAGGGTGATTTGGCCGTGCTTACTTTGTGTTTCTCTCTTTGACTGCCCTGTGCACAAAAATCCCATTGAACATGCTTCTGAGGCGCCTTCTGAGTATCCCCACTTGCTGGTCATTTCCGGTATGGAGATGGCATAAGGCGGCCATAAAATGTTGATTTTCGGATTCAGGGATATGAGAGGCAGAGTTTGGTATAAATTTTGTGTCTCTAGCATGCTTAGTTCAGGAGTTATTGTCAAACATAGCGCAGACTTTGTTTCAAACCATTATTTGGCAGGTGTTTATGTCTTGCATGTGTACATGTACGTGTTCACACGTAGCCCCAGTTGGTGGTGGTAGCAACCCTACTCCCTGGCCGCTCGCCTCGCCTACAAAATGGTCAGAGAAACGAAACCAGGACGAGGAGAGAGCCCTTGAGATTGGCTTTCCAATGGTATAAAACTTGTGCAAATCCTGCATTATTCTGAGGGTGATTTGGCCGTGCTTACTTTGTGTTTCTCTCTTTGACTGCCCTGTGCACAAAAATCCCATTGAACATGCTTCTGAGGCGCCTTCTGAGTATCCCCACTTGCTGGTCATTTCCGGTATGGAGATGGCACAAGGCGGCCATAAAATGTTGATTTTCGGATTTAGGGATATGAGAGGCAGAGTTTGGTATAAATTTTGTGTCTCTAGCATGCTTAGTTCAGGAGTTATTGTCAAACATAGCGCAGACTTTGTTTCAAACCATTATTCGGCAGGTGTGTGTGTTCATGTACGTGTTCACACGTAGCCCCAGTTGGTGGTGGTAGCAACCCTACTCCCTGGCCGCTCGCCTCGCCTACAAAATGGTCAGAGAAACGAAACCAGGACGAGGAGAGAGCCCTTGAGATTGGCTTTCCAATGGTATAAAACTTGTGCAAATCCTGCATTATTCTGAGGGTGATTTGGCCGTGCTTACTTTGTGTTTCTCTCTTTGACTGCCCTGTGCACAAAAATCCCATTGAACATGCTTCTGAGGAGCCTTCTGAGTATCCCCACTTGCTGGTCATTTCCGGTATGGAGATGGCACAAGGCGGCCATAAAATGTTGATTTTCGGATTTAGGGATATGAGAGGCAGAGTTTGGTATAAATTTTGTGTCTCTAGCATGCTTAGTTCAGGAGTTATTGTCAAACATAGCGCAGACTTTGTTTCAAACCATTATTCGGCAGGTGTTTATGTCTTGCATGTGTACATGTACGTGTTCACACGTAGCCCCAGTTGGTGGTGGTAGCAACCCTACTCCCTGGCCGCTCGCCTCGCCTACAAAATGGTCAGAGAAACGAAACCAGGACGAGGAGAGAGCCCTTGAGATTGGCTTTCCAATGGTATAAAACTTGTGCAAATCCTGCATTATTCTGAGGGTGATTTGGCCGTGCTTACTTTGTGTTTCTCTCTTTGACTGCCCTGTGCACAAAAATCCCATTGAACATGCTTCTGAGGAGCCTTCTGAGTATCCCCACTTGCTGGTCATTTCCGGTATGGAGATGGCACAAGGCGGCCATAAAATGTTGATTTTCGGATTTAGGGATATGAGAGGCAGAGTTTGGTATAAATTTTGTGTCTCTAGCATGCTTAGTTCAGGAGTTATTGTCAAACATAGCGCAGACTTTGTTTCAAACCATTATTCGGCAGGTGTATGTGTACATGTACGTGTTCACACGTAGCCCCAGTTGGTGGTGGTAGCAACCCTACTCCCTGGCCGCTCGCCTCGCCTACAAAATGGTCAGAGAAACGAAACCAGGACGAGGAGAGAGCCCTTGAGATTGGCTTTCCAATGGTATAAAACTTGTGCAAATCCTGCATTATTCTGAGGGTGATTTGGCCGTGCTTACTTTGTGTTTCTCTCTTTGACTGCCCTGTGCACAAAAATCCCATTGAACATGCTTCTGAGGCGCCTTCTGAGTATCCCCACTTGCTGGTCATTTCCGGTATGGAGATGGCACAAGGCGGCCATAAAATGTTGATTTTCGGATTTAGGGATATGAGAGGCAGAGTTTGGTATAAATTTTGTGTCTCTAGCATGCTTAGTTCAGGAGTTATTGTCAAACATAGCGCAGACTTTGTTTCAAACCATTATTCGGCAGGTGTTTATGTCTTGCATGTGTACATGTACGTGTTCACACGTAGCCCCAGTTGGTGGTGGTAGCAACCCTACTCCTGGCAGCTCGCCTCGCCTACAAAATGGTCAGAGAAACGAAACCAGGACGAGGAGAGAGCCCTTGAGATTGGCTTTCCAATGGTATAAAACTTGTGCAAATCCTGCATTATTCTGAGGGTGATTTGGCCGTGCTTACTTTGTGTTTCTCTCTTTGACTGCCCTGTGCACAAAAATCCCATTGAACATGCTTCTGAGGAGCCTTCTGAGTATCCCCACTTGCTGGTCATTTCCGGTATGGAGATGGCACAAGGCGGCCATAAAATGTTGATTTTCGGATTTAGGGATATGAGAGGCAGAGTTTGGTATAAATTTTGTGTCTCTAGCATGCTTAGTTCAGGAGTTATTGTCAAACATAGCGCAGACTTTGTTTCAAACCATTATTCGGCAGGTGTATGTGTACATGTACGTGTTCACACGTAGCCCCAGTTGGTGGTGGTAGCAACCCTACTCCCTGGCCGCTCGCCTCGCCTACAAAATGGTCAGAGAAACGAAACCAAGACGAGGAGAGAGCCCTTGAGATTGGCTTTCCAATGGTATAAAACTTGTGCAAATCCTGCATTATTCTGAGGGTGATTTGGCCGTGCTTACTTTGTGTTTCTCTCTTTGACTGCCCTGTGCACAAAAATCCCATTGAACATGCTTCTGAGGAGCCTTCTGAGTATCCCCACTTGCTGGTCATTTCCGGTATGGAGATGGCACAAGGCGGCCATAAAATGTTGATTTTCGGATTTAGGGATATGAGAGGCAGAGTTTGGTATAAATTTTGTGTCTCTAGCATGCTTAGTTCAGGAGTTATTGTCAAACATAGCGCAGACTTTGTTTCAAACCATTATTCGGCAGGTGTTTATGTCTTGCATGTGTACATGTACGTGTTCACACGTAGCCCCAGTTGGTGGTGGTAGCAACCCTACTCCCTGGCCGCTCGCCTCGCCTACAAAATGGTCAGAGAAACGAAACCAGGACGAGGAGAGAGCCCTTGAGATTGGCTTTCCAATGGTATAAAACTTGTGCAAATCCTGCATTATTCTGAGGGTGATTTGGCCGTGCTTACTTTGTGTTTCTCTCTTTGACTGCCCTGTGCACAAAAATCCCATTGAACATGCTTCTGAGGAGCCTTCTGAGTATCCCCACTTGCTGGTCATTTCCGGTATGGAGATGGCACAAGGCGGCCATAAAATGTTGATTTTCGGATTTAGGGATATGAGAGGCAGAGTTTGGTATAAATTTTGTGTCTCTAGCATGCTTAGTTCAGGAGTTATTGTCAAACATAGCGCAGACTTTGTTTCAAACCATTATTCGGCAGGTGTATGTGTACATGTACGTGTTCACACGTAGCCCCAGTTGGTGGTGGTAGCAACCCTACTCCCTGGCCGCTCGCCTCGCCTACAAAATGGTCAGAGAAACGAAACCAAGACGAGGAGAGAGCCCTTGAGATTGGCTTTCCAATGGTATAAAACTTGTGCAAATCCTGCATTATTCTGAGGGTGATTTGGCCGTGCTTACTTTGTGTTTCTCTCTTTGACTGCCCTGTGCACAAAAATCCCATTGAACATGCTTCTGAGGCGCCTTCTGAGTATCCCCACTTGCTGGTCATTTCCGGTATGGAGATGGCACAAGGCGGCCATAAAATGTTGATTTTCGGATTTAGGGATATGAGAGGCAGAGTTTGGTATAAATTTTGTGTCTCTAGCATGCTTAGTTCAGGAGTTATTGTCAAACATAGCGCAGACTTTGTTTCAAACCATTATTCGGCAGGTGTTTATAATGTGTACATGTACGTGTTCACACGTAGCCCCAGTTGGTGGTGGTAGCAACCCTACTCCCTGGCCGCTCGCCTCGCCTACAAAATGGTCAGAGAAACGAAACCAGGACGAGGAGAGAGCCCTTGAGATTGGCTTTCCAATGGTATAAAACTTGTGCAAATCCTGCATTATTCTGAGGGTGATTTGGCCGTGCTTACTTTGTGTTTCTCTCTTTGACTGCCCTGTGCACAAAAATCCCATTGAACATGCTTCTGAGGAGCCTTCTGAGTATCCCCACTTGCTGGTCATTTCCGGTATGGAGATGGCACAAGGCGGCCATAAAATGTTGATTTTCGGATTTAGGGATATGAGAGGCAGAGTTTGGTATAAATTTTGTGTCTCTAGCATGCTTAGTTCAGGAGTTATTGTCAAACATAGCGCAGACTTTGTTTCAAACCATTATTCGGCAGGTGTATGTGTACATGTACGTGTTCACACGTAGCCCCAGTTGGTGGTGGTAGCAACCCTACTCCCTGGCCGCTCGCCTCGCCTACAAAATGGTCAGAGAAACGAAACCAGGACGAGGAGAGAGCCCTTGAGATTGGCTTTCCAATGGTATAAAACTTGTGCAAATCCTGCATTATTCTGAGGGTGATTTGGCCGTGCTTACTTTGTGTTTCTCTCTTTGACTGCCCTGTGCACAAAAATCCCATTGAACATGCTTCTGAGGCGCCTTCTGAGTATCCCCACTTGCTGGTCATTTCCGGTATGGAGATGGCACAAGGCGGCCATAAAATGTTGATTTTCGGATTTAGGGATATGAGAGGCAGAGTTTGGTATAAATTTTGTGTCTCTAGCATGCTTAGTTCAGGAGTTATTGTCAAACATAGCGCAGACTTTGTTTCAAACCATTATTCGGCAGGTGTATGTGTACATGTACGTGTTCACACGTAGCCCCAGTTGGTGGTGGTAGCAACCCTACTCCCTGGCCGCTCGCCTCGCCTACAAAATGGTCAGAGAAACGAAACCAAGACGAGGAGAGAGCCCTTGAGATTGGCTTTCCAATGGTATAAAACTTGTGCAAATCCTGCATTATTCTGAGGGTGATTTGGCCGTGCTTACTTTGTGTTTCTCTCTTTGACTGCCCTGTGCACAAAAATCCCATTGAACATGCTTCTGAGGAGCCTTCTGAGTATCCCCACTTGCTGGTCATTTCCGGTATGGAGATGGCACAAGGCGGCCATAAAATGTTGATTTTCGGATTTAGGGATATGAGAGGCAGAGTTTGGTATAAATTTTGTGTCTCTAGCATGCTTAGTTCAGGAGTTATTGTCAAACATAGCGCAGACTTTGTTTCAAACCATTATTCGGCAGGTGTATGTGTACATGTACGTGTTCACACGTAGCCCCAGTTGGTGGTGGTAGCAACCCTACTCCCTGGCCGCTCGCCTCGCCTACAAAATGGTCAGAGAAACGAAACCAGGACGAGGAGAGAGCCCTTGAGATTGGCTTTCCAATGGTATAAAACTTGTGCAAATCCTGCATTATTCTGAGGGTGATTTGGCCGTGCTTACTTTGTGTTTCTCTCTTTGACTGCCCTGTGCACAAAAATCCCATTGAACATGCTTCTGAGGAGCCTTCTGAGTATCCCCACTTGCTGGTCATTTCCGGTATGGAGATGGCACAAGGCGGCCATAAAATGTTGATTTTCGGATTTAGGGATATGAGAGGCAGAGTTTGGTATAAATTTTGTGTCTCTAGCATGCTTAGTTCAGGAGTTATTGTCAAACATAGCGCAGACTTTGTTTCAAACCATTATTCGGCAGGTGTATGTGTACATGTACGTGTTCACACGTAGCCCCAGTTGGTGGTGGTAGCAACCCTACTCCCTGGCCGCTCGCCTCGCCTACAAAATAGTCAGAGAAACGAAACCAGGACGAGGAGAGAGCCCTTGAGATTGGCTTTCCAATGGTATAAAACTTGTGCAAATCCTGCATTATTCTGAGGGTGATTTGGCCGTGCTTACTTTGTGTTTCTCTCTTTGACTGCCCTGTGCACAAAAATCCCATTGAACATGCTTCTGAGGCGCCTTCTGAGTATCCCCACTTGCTGGTCATTTCCGGTATGGAGATGGCATAAGGCGGCCATAAAATGTTGATTTTCGGATTCAGGGATATGAGAGGCAGAGTTTGGTATAAATTTTGTGTCTCTAGCATGCTTAGTTCATGAGTTATTGTCAAACATAGCGCAGACTTTGTTTCAAACCATTATTCGGCAGGTGTTTATGTCTTGCATGTGTACATGTACGTGTTCACACGTAGCCCCAGTTGGTGGTGGTAGCAACCCTACTCCCTGGCCGCTCGCCTCGCCTACAAAATGGTCAGAGAAACGAAACCAAGACGAGGAGAGAGCCCTTGAGATTGGCTTTCCAATGGTATAAAACTTGTGCAAATCCTGCATTATTCTGAGGGTGATTTGGCCGTGCTTACTTTGTGTTTCTCTCTTTGACTGCCCTGTGCACAAAAATCCCATTGAACATGCTTCTGAGGCGCCTTCTGAGTATCCCCACTTGCTGGTCATTTCCGGTATGGAGATGGCACAAGGCGGCCATAAAATGTTGATTTTCGGATTTAGGGATATGAGAGGCAGAGTTTGGTATAAATTTTGTGTCTCTAGCATGCTTAGTTCAGGAGTTATTGTCAAACATAGCGCAGACTTTGTTTCAAACCATTATTCGGCAGGTGTTTATGTCTTGCATGTGTACATGTACGTGTTCACACGTAGCCCCAGTTGGTGGTGGTAGCAACCCTACTCCCTGGCCGCTCGCCTCGCCTACAAAATGGTCAGAGAAACGAAACCAGGACGAGGAGAGAGCCCTTGAGATTGGCTTTCCAATGGTATAAAACTTGTGCAAATCCTGCATTATTCTGAGGGTGATTTGGCCGTGCTTACTTTGTGTTTCTCTCTTTGACTGCCCTGTGCACAAAAATCCCATTGAACATGCTTCTGAGGAGCCTTCTGAGTATCCCCACTTGCTGGTCATTTCCGGTATGGAGATGGCACAAGGCGGCCATAAAATGTTGATTTTCGGATTTAGGGATATGAGAGGCAGAGTTTGGTATAAATTTTGTGTCTCTAGCATGCTTAGTTCAGGAGTTATTGTCAAACATAGCGCAGACTTTGTTTCAAACCATTATTCGGCAGGTGTATGTGTACATGTACGTGTTCACACGTAGCCCCAGTTGGTGGTGGTAGCAACCCTACTCCCTGGCCGCTCGCCTCGCCTACAAAATGGTCAGAGAAACGAAACCAGGACGAGGAGAGAGCCCTTGAGATTGGCTTTCCAATGGTATAAAACTTGTGCAAATCCTGCATTATTCTGAGGGTGATTTGGCCGTGCTTACTTTGTGTTTCTCTCTTTGACTGCCCTGTGCACAAAAATCCCATTGAACATGCTTCTGAGGCGCCTTCTGAGTATCCCCACTTGCTGGTCATTTCCGGTATGGAGATGGCACAAGGCGGCCATAAAATGTTGATTTTCGGATTTAGGGATATGAGAGGCAGAGTTTGGTATAAATTTTGTGTCTCTAGCATGCTTAGTTCATGAGTTATTGTCAAACATAGCGCAGACTTTGTTTCAAACCATTATTCGGCAGGTGTTTATGTCTTGCATGTGTACATGTACGTGTTCACACGTAGCCCCAGTTGGTGGTGGTAGCAACCCTACTCCCTGGCCGCTCGCCTCGCCTACAAAATGGTCAGAGAAACGAAACCAGGACGAGGAGAGAGCCCTTGAGATAGGCTTTCCAATGGTATAAAACTTGTGCAAATCCTGCATTATTCTGAGGGTGATTTGGCCGTGCTTACTTTGTGTTTCTCTCTTTGACTGCCCTGTGCACAAAAATCCCATTGAACATGCTTCTGAGGCGCCTTCTGAGTATCCCCACTTGCTGGTCATTTCCGGTATGGAGATGGCACAAGGCGGCCATAAAATGTTGATTTTCGGATTCAGGGATATGAGAGGCAGAGTTTGGTATAAATTTTGTGTCTCTAGCATGCTTAGTTCAGGAGTTATTGTCAAACATAGCGCAGACTTTGTTTCAAACCATTATTCGGCAGGTGTTTATGTCTTGCATGTGTACATGTACGTGTTCACACGTAGCCCCAGTTGGTGGTGTTAGCAACCCTACTCCCTGGCCGCTCGCCTCGCCTACAAAATGGTCAGAGAAACGAAACCAGGACGAGGAGAGAGCCCTTGAGATTGGCTTTCCAATGGTATAAAACTTGTGCAAATCCTGCATTATTCTGAGGGTGATTTGGCCGTGCTTACTTTGTGTTTCTCTCTTTGACTGCCCTGTGCACAAAAATCCCATTGAACATGCTTCTGAGGAGCCTTCTGAGTATCCCCACTTGCTGGTCATTTACGGTATGGAGATGGCACAAGGCGGCCATAAAATGTTGATTTTCGGATTTAGGGATATGAGAGGCAGAGTTTGGTATAAATTTTGTGTCTCTAGCATGCTTAGTTCAGGAGTTATTGTCAAACATAGCGCAGACTTTGTTTCAAACCATTATTCGGCAGGTGTATGTGTCCATGTACGTGTTCACACGTAGCCCCAGTTGGTGGTGGTAGCAACCCTACTCCCTGGCCGCTCGCCTCGCCTACAAAATGGTCAGAGAAACAAAACCAGGACGAGGAGAGAGCCCTTGAGATAGGCTTTCCAATGGTATAAAACTTGTGCAAATCCTGCATTATTCTGAGGGTGATTTGGCCGTGCTTACTTTGTGTTTCTCTCTTTGACTGCCCTGTGCACAAAAATCCCATTGAACATGCTTCTGAGGCGCCTTCTGAGTATCCCCACTTGCTGGTCATTTCCGGTATGGAGATGGCATAAGGCGGCCATAAAATGTTGATTTTCGGATTCAGGGATATGAGAGGCAGAGTTTGGTATAAATTTTGTGTCTCTAGCATGCTTAGTTCAGGAGTTATTGTCAAACATAGCGCAGACTTTGTTTCAAACCATTATTCGGCAGGTGTTTATGTTCTTGCATGTGTACATGTACGTGTTCACACGTAGCCCCAGTTGGTGGTGGTAGCAACCCTACTCCCTGGCCGCTCGCCTCGCCTACAAAATGGTCAGAGAAACGAAACCAGGACGAGGAGAGAGCCCTTGAGATTGGCTTTCCAATGGTATAAAACTTGTGCAAATCCTGCATTATTCTGAGGGTGATTTGGCCGTGCTTACTTTGTGTTTCTCTCTTTGACTGCCCTGTGCACAAAAATCCCATTGAACATGCTTCTGAGGAGCCTTCTGAGTATCCCCACTTGCTGGTCATTTCCGGTATGGAGATGGCACAAGGCGGCCATAAAATGTTGATTTTCGGATTTAGGGATATGAGAGGCAGAGTTTGGTATAAATTTTGTGTCTCTAGCATGCTTAGTTCAGGAGTTATTGTCAAACATAGCGCAGACTTTGTTTCAAACCATTATTCGGCAGGTGTATGTGTACATGTACGTGTTCACACGTAGCCCCAGTTGGTGGTGGTAGCAACCCTACTCCCTGGCCGCTCGCCTCGCCTACAAAATGGTCAGAGAAACGAAACCAGGACGAGGAGAGAGCCCTTGAGATTGGCTTTCCAATGGTATAAAACTTGTGCAAATCCTGCATTATTCTGAGGGTGATTTGGCCGTGCTTACTTTGTGTTTCTCTCTTTGACTGCCCTGTGCACAAAAATCCCATTGAACATGCTTCTGAGGCGCCTTCTGAGTATCCCCACTTGCTGGTCATTTCCGGTATGGAGATGGCACAAGGCGGCCATAAAATGTTGATTTTCGGATTTAGGGATATGAGAGGCAGAGTTTGGTATAAATTTTGTGTCTCTAGCATGCTTAGTTCAGGAGTTATTGTCAAACATAGCGCAGACTTTGTTTCAAACCATTATTCGGCAGGTGTTTATGTCATGTGTACATGTACGTGTTCACACGTAGCCCCAGTTGGTGGTGGTAGCAACCCTACTCCCTGGCCGCTCGCCTCGCCTACAAAATGGTCAGAGAAACGAAACCAGGACGAGGAGAGAGCCCTTGAGATTGGCTTTCCAATGGTATAAAACTTGTGCAAATCCTGCATTATTCTGAGGGTGATTTGGCCGTGCTTACTTTGTGTTTCTCTCTTTGACTGCCCTGTGCACAAAAATCCCATTGAACATGCTTCTGAGGCGCCTTCTGAGTATCCCCACTTGCTGGTCATTTCCGGTATGGAGATGGCACAAGGCGGCCATAAAATGTTGATTTTCGGATTTAGGGATATGAGAGGCAGAGTTTGGTATAAATTTTGTGTCTCTAGCATGCTTAGTTCAGGAGTTATTGTCAAACATAGCGCAGACTTTGTTTCAAACCATTATTCGGCAGGTGTTTATGTCTTGCATGTGTACATGTACGTGTTCACACGTAGCCCCAGTTGGTGGTGGTAGCAACCCTACTCCCTGGCCGCTCGCCTCGCCTACAAAATGGTCAGAGAAACGAAACCAGGACGAGGAGAGAGCCCTTGAGATTGGCTTTCCAATGGTATAAAACTTGTGCAAATCCTGCATTATTCTGAGGGTGATTTGGCCGTGCTTACTTTGTGTTTCTCTCTTTGACTGCCCTGTGCACAAAAATCCCATTGAACATGCTTCTGAGGAGCCTTCTGAGTATCCCCACTTGCTGGTCATTTCCGGTATGGAGATGGCACAAGGCGGCCATAAAATGTTGATTTTCGGATTTAGGGATATGAGAGGCAGAGTTTGGTATAAATTTTGTGTCTCTAGCATGCTTAGTTCAGGAGTTATTGTCAAACATAGCGCAGACTTTGTTTCAAACCATTATTCGGCAGGTGTATGTGTACATGTACGTGTTCACACGTAGCCCCAGTTGGTGGTGGTAGCAACCCTACTCCCTGGCCGCTCGCCTCGCCTACAAAATGGTCAGAGAAACGAAACCAAGACGAGGAGAGAGCCCTTGAGATTGGCTTTCCAATGGTATAAAACTTGTGCAAATCCTGCATTATTCTGAGGGTGATTTGGCCGTGCTTACTTTGTGTTTCTCTCTTTGACTGCCCTGTGCACAAAAATCCCATTGAACATGCTTCTGAGGCGCCTTCTGAGTATCCCCACTTGCTGGTCATTTCCGGTATGGAGATGGCATAAGGCGGCCATAAAATGTTGTTTTTCGGATTCAGGGATATGAGAGGCAGAGTTTGGTATAAATTTTGTGTCTCTAGTATGCTTAGTTCATGAGTTATTGTCAAACATAGCGCAGACTTTGTTTCAAACCATTATTCGGCAGGTGTTTATGTTCTTGCATGTGTACATGTACGTGTTCACACGTAGCCCCAGTTGGTGGTGGTAGCAACCCTACTCCCTGGCCGCTCGCCTCGCCTACAAAATGGTCAGAGAAACGAAACCAGGACGAGGAGAGAGCCCTTGAGATTGGCTTTCCAATGGTATAAAACTTGTGCAAATCCTGCATTATTCTGAGGGTGATTTGGCCGTGCTTACTTTGTGTTTCTCTCTTTGACTGCCCTGTGCACAAAAATCCCATTGAACATGCTTCTGAGGAGCCTTCTGAGTATCCCCACTTGCTGGTCATTTCCGGTATGGAGATGGCACAAGGCGGCCATAAAATGTTGATTTTCGGATTTAGGGATATGAGAGGCAGAGTTTGGTATAAATTTTGTGTCTCTAGCATGCTTAGTTCAGGAGTTATTGTCAAACATAGCGCAGACTTTGTTTCAAACCATTATTCGGCAGGTGTATGTGTACATGTACGTGTTCACACGTAGCCCCAGTTGGTGGTGGTAGCAACCCTACTCCCTGGCCGCTCGCCTCGCCTACAAAATGGTCAGAGAAACGAAACCAGGACGAGGAGAGAGCCCTTGAGATTGGCTTTCCAATGGTATAAAACTTGTGCAAATCCTGCATTATTCTGAGGGTGATTTGGCCGTGCTTACTTTGTGTTTCTCTCTTTGACTGCCCTGTGCACAAAAATCCCATTGAACATGCTTCTGAGGAGCCTTCTGAGTATCCCCACTTGCTGGTCATTTCCGGTATGGAGATGGCACAAGGCGGCCATAAAATGTTGATTTTCGGATTTAGGGATATGAGAGGCAGAGTTTGGTATAAATTTTGTGTCTCTAGCATGCTTAGTTCAGGAGTTATTGTCAAACATAGCGCAGACTTTGTTTCAAACCATTATTCGGCAGGTGTATGTGTACATGTACGTGTTCACACGTAGCCCCAGTTGGTGGTGGTAGCAACCCTACTCCCTGGCCGCTCGCCTCGCCTACAAAATAGTCAGAGAAACGAAACCAAGACGAGGAGAGAGCCCTTGAGATTGGCTTTCCAATGGTATAAAACTTGTGCAAATCCTGCATTATTCTGAGGGTGATTTGGCCGTGCTTACTTTGTGTTTCTCTCTTTGACTGCCCTGTGCACAAAAATCCCATTGAACATGCTTCTGAGGCGCCTTCTGAGTATCCCCACTTGCTGGTCATTTCCGGTATGGAGATGGCATAAGGCTGCCATAAAATGTTGATTTTCGGATTCAGGGGTATGAGAGGCAGAGTTTGGTATAAATTTTGTGTCTCTAGCATGCTTAGTTCATGAGTTATTGTCAAACATAGCGCAGACTTTGTTTCAAACCATTATTTGGCAGGTGTTTATGTCTTGCATGTGTACATGTACGTGTTCACACGTAGCCCCAGTTGGTGGTGTTAGCAACCCTACTCCCTGGCCGCTCGCCTCGCCTACAAAATAGTCAGAGAAACGAAACCAGGACGAGGAGAGAGCCCTTGAGATTGGCTTTCCAATGGTATAAAACTTGTGCAAATCCTGCATTATTCTGAGGGTGATTTGGCCGTGCTTACTTTGTGTTTCTCTCTTTGACTGCCCTGTGCACAAAAATCCCATTGAACATGCTTCTGAGGAGCCTTCTGAGTATCCCCACTTGCTGGTCATTTCCGGTATGGAGATGGCACAAGGCGGCCATAAAATGTTGATTTTCGGATTTAGGGATATGAGAGGCAGAGTTTGGTATAAATTTTGTGTCTCTAGCATGCTTAGTTCAGGAGTTATTGTCAAACATAGCGCAGACTTTGTTTCAAACCATTATTCGGCAGGTGTATGTGTACATGTACGTGTTCACACGTAGCCCCAGTTGGTGGTGGTAGCAACCCTACTCCCTGGCCGCTCGCCTCGCCTACAAAATGGTCAGAGAAACGAAACCAGGACGAGGAGAGAGCCCTTGAGATAGGCTTTCCAATGGTATAAAACTTGTGCAAATCCTGCATTATTCTGAGGGTGATTTGGCCGTGCTTACTTTGTGTTTCTCTCTTTGACTGCCCTGTGCACAAAAATCCCATTGAACATGCTTCTGAGGCGCCTTCTGAGTATCCCCACTTGCTGGTCATTTCCGGTATGGAGATGGCATAAGGCGGCCATAAAATGTTGATTTTCGGATTCAGGGGTATGAGAGGCAGAGTTTGGTATAAATTTTGTGTCTCTAGCATGCTTAGTTCATGAGTTATTGTCAAACATAGCGCAGACTTTGTTTCAAACCATTATTTGGCAGGTGTTTATGTCTTGCATGTGTACATGTACGTGTTCACACGTAGCCCCAGTTGGTGGTGTTAGCAACCCTACTCCCTGGCCGCTCGCCTCGCCTACAAAATAGTCAGAGAAACGAAACCAGGACGAGGAGAGAGCCCTTGAGATTGGCTTTCCAATGGTATAAAACTTGTGCAAATCCTGCATTATTCTGAGGGTGATTTGGCCGTGCTTACTTTGTGTTTCTCTCTTTGACTGCCCTGTGCACAAAAATCCCATTGAACATGCTTCTGAGGAGCCTTCTGAGTATCCCCACTTGCTGGTCATTTCCGGTATGGAGATGGCACAAGGCGGCCATAAAATGTTGATTTTCGGATTTAGGGATATGAGAGGCAGAGTTTGGTATAAATTTTGTGTCTCTAGCATGCTTAGTTCAGGAGTTATTGTCAAACATAGCGCAGACTTTGTTTCAAACCATTATTCGGCAGGTGTATGTGTCCATGTACGTGTTCACACGTAGCCCCAGTTGGTGGTGGTAGCAACCCTACTCCCTGGCCGCTCGCCTCGCCTACAAAATGGTCAGAGAAACGAAACCAGGACGAGGAGAGAGCCCTTGAGATAGGCTTTCCAATGGTATAAAACTTGTGCAAATCCTGCATTATTCTGAGGGTGATTTGGCCGTGCTTACTTTGTGTTTCTCTCTTTGACTGCCCTGTGCACAAAAATCCCATTGAACATGCTTCTGAGGCGCCTTCTGAGTATCCCCACTTGCTGGTCATTTCCGGTATGGAGATGGCATAAGGCGGCCATAAAATGTTGATTTTCGGATTCAGGGGTATGAGAGGCAGAGTTTGGTATAAATTTTGTGTCTCTAGCATGCTTAGTTCATGAGTTATTGTCAAACATAGCGCAGACTTTGTTTCAAACCATTATTTGGCAGGTGTTTATGTCTTGCATGTGTACATGTACGTGTTCACACGTAGCCCCAGTTGGTGGTGGTAGCAACCCTACTCCCTGGCCGCTCGCCTCGCCTACAAAATGGTCAGAGAAACAAAACCAGGACGAGGAGAGAGCCCTTGAGATTGGCTTTCCAATGGTATAAAACTTGTGCAAATCCTGCATTATTCTGAGGGTGATTTGGCCGTGCTTACTTTGTGTTTCTCTCTTTGACTGCCCTGTGCACAAAAATCCCATTGAACATGCTTCTGAGGAGCCTTCTGAGTATCCCCACTTGCTGGTCATTTCCGGTATGGAGATGGCACAAGGCGGCCATAAAATGTTGATTTTCGGATTTAGGGATATGAGAGGCAGAGTTTGGTATAAATTTTGTGTCTCTAGCATGCTTAGTTCAGGAGTTATTGTCAAACATAGCGCAGACTTTGTTTCAAACCATTATTCGGCAGGTGTATGTGTACATGTACGTGTTCACACGTAGCCCCAGTTGGTGGTGGTAGCAACCCTACTCCCTGGCCGCTCGCCTCGCCTACAAAATGGTCAGAGAAACGAAACCAAGACGAGGAGAGAGCCCTTGAGATTGGCTTTCCAATGGTATAAAACTTGTGCAAATCCTGCATTATTCTGAGGGTGATTTGGCCGTGCTTACTTTGTGTTTCTCTCTTTGACTGCCCTGTGCACAAAAATCCCATTGAACATGCTTCTGAGGCGCCTTCTGAGTATCCCCACTTGCTGGTCATTTCCGGTATGGAGATGGCATAAGGCGGCCATAAAATGTTGATTTTCGGATTCAGGGATATGAGAGGCAGAGTTTGGTATAAATTTTGTGTCTCTAGCATGCTTAGTTCATGAGTTATTGTCAAACATAGCGCAGACTTTGTTTCAAACCATTATTCGGCAGGTGTTTATGTCTTGCATGTGTACATGTACGTGTTCACACGTAGCCCCAGTTGGTGGTTGTAGCAACCCTACTACTCCCTGGCCGCTCGCCTCGCCTACAAAATGGTCAGAGAAACGAAACCAGGACGAGGAGAGAGCCCTTGAGATTGGCTTTCCAATGGTATAAAACTTGTGCAAATCCTGCATTATTCTGAGGGTGATTTGGCCGTGCTTACTTTGTGTTTCTCTCTTTGACTGCCCTGTGCACAAAAATCCCATTGAACATGCTTCTGAGGAGCCTTCTGAGTATCCCCACTTGCTGGTCATTTCCGGTATGGAGATGGCACAAGGCGGCCATAAAATGTTGATTTTCGGATTTAGGGATATGAGAGGCAGAGTTTGGTATAAATTTTGTGTCTCTAGCATGCTTAGTTCAGGAGTTATTGTCAAACATAGCGCAGACTTTGTTTCAAACCATTATTCGGCAGGTGTATGTGTACATGTACGTGTTCACACGTAGCCCCAGTTGGTGGTGGTAGCAACCCTACTCCCTGGCCGCTCGCCTCGCCTACAAAATGGTCAGAGAAACGAAACCAAGACGAGGAGAGAGCCCTTGAGATTGGCTTTCCAATGGTATAAAACTTGTGCAAATCCTGCATTATTCTGAGGGTGATTTGGCCGTGCTTACTTTGTGTTTCTCTCTTTGACTGCCCTGTGCACAAAAATCCCATTGAACATGCTTCTGAGGCGCCTTCTGAGTATCCCCACTTGCTGGTCATTTCCGGTATGGAGATGGCATAAGGCGGCCATAAAATGTTGATTTTCGGATTCAGGGATATGAGAGGCAGAGTTTGGTATAAATTTTGTGTCTCTAGCATGCTTAGTTCATGAGTTATTGTCAAACATAGCGCAGACTTTGTTTCAAACCATTATTCGGCAGGTGTTTATGTCTTGCATGTGTACATGTACGTGTTCACACGTAGCCCCAGTTGGTGGTGGTAGCAACCCTACTCCCTGGCCGCTCGCCTCGCCTACAAAATGGTCAGAGAAACGAAACCAGGACGAGGAGAGAGCCCTTGAGATTGGCTTTCCAATGGTATAAAACTTGTGCAAATCCTGCATTATTCTGAGGGTGATTTGGCCGTGCTTACTTTGTGTTTCTCTCTTTGACTGCCCTGTGCACAAAAATCCCATTGAACATGCTTCTGAGGAGCCTTCTGAGTATCCCCACTTGCTGGTCATTTCCGGTATGGAGATGGCACAAGGCGGCCATAAAATGTTGATTTTCGGATTTAGGGATATGAGAGGCAGAGTTTGGTATAAATTTTGTGTCTCTAGCATGCTTAGTTCAGGAGTTATTGTCAAACATAGCGCAGACTTTGTTTCAAACCATTATTCGGCAGGTGTATGTGTACATGTACGTGTTCACACGTAGCCCCAGTTGGTGGTGGTAGCAACCCTACTCCCTGGCCGCTCGCCTCGCCTACAAAATGGTCAGAGAAACGAAACCAGGACGAGGAGAGAGCCCTTGAGATTGGCTTTCCAATGGTATAAAACTTGTGCAAATCCTGCATTATTCTGAGGGTGATTTGGCCGTGCTTACTTTGTGTTTCTCTCTTTGACTGCCCTGTGCACAAAAATCCCATTGAACATGCTTCTGAGGCGCCTTCTGAGTATCCCCACTTGCTGGTCATTTCCGGTATGGAGATGGCATAAGGCGGCCATAAAATGTTGATTTTCGGATTTAGGGATATGAGAGGCAGAGTTTGGTATAAATTTTGTGTCTCTAGCATGCTTAGTTCAGGAGTTATTGTCAAACATAGCGCAGACTTTGTTTCAAACCATTATTCGGCAGGTGTTTATGTCTTGCATGTGTACATGTACGTGTTCACACGTAGCCCCAGTTGGTGGTGGTAGCAACCCTACTCCTTGCCGCTCGCCTCGCCTACAAAATGGTCAGAGAAACGAAACCAGGACGAGGAGAGAGCCCTTGAGATTGGCTTTCCAATGGTATAAAACTTGTGCAAATCCTGCATTATTCTGAGGGTGATTTGGCCGTGCTTACTTTGTGTTTCTCTCTTTGACTGCCCTGTGCACAAAAATCCCATTGAACATGCTTCTGAGGCGCCTTCTGAGTATCCCCACTTGCTGGTCATTTCCGGTATGGAGATGGCACAAGGCGGCCATAAAATGTTGATTTTCGGATTTAGGGATATGAGAGGCAGAGTTTGGTATAAATTTTGTGTCTCTAGCATGCTTAGTTCAGGAGTTATTGTCAAACATAGCGCAGACTTTGTTTCAAACCATTATTCGGCAGGTGTTTATGTCTTGCATGTGTACATGTACGTGTTCACACGTAGCCCCAGTTGGTGGTGGTAGCAACCCTACTCCCTGGCCGCTCGCCTCGCCTACAAAATGGTCAGAGAAACGAAACCAGGACGAGGAGAGAGCCCTTGAGATTGGCTTTCCAATGGTATAAAACTTGTGCAAATCCTGCATTATTCTGAGGGTGATTTGGCCGTGCTTACTTTGTGTTTCTCTCTTTGACTGCCCTGTGCACAAAAATCCCATTGAACATGCTTCTGAGGAGCCTTCTGAGTATCCCCACTTGCTGGTCATTTCCGGTATGGAGATGGCACAAGGCGGCCATAAAATGTTGATTTTCGGATTTAGGGATATGAGAGGCAGAGTTTGGTATAAATTTTGTGTCTCTAGCATGCTTAGTTCAGGAGTTATTGTCAAACATAGCGCAGACTTTGTTTCAAACCATTATTCGGCAGGTGTATGTGTACATGTACGTGTTCACACGTAGCCCCAGTTGGTGGTGGTAGCAACCCTACTCCCTGGCCGCTCGCCTCGCCTACAAAATGGTCAGAGAAACGAAACCAAGACGAGGAGAGAGCCCTTGAGATTGGCTTTCCAATGGTATAAAACTTGTGCAAATCCTGCATTATTCTGAGGGTGATTTGGCCGTGCTTACTTTGTGTTTCTCTCTTTGACTGCCCTGTGCACAAAAATCCCATTGAACATGCTTCTGAGGCGCCTTCTGAGTATCCCCACTTGCTGGTCATTTCCGGTATGGAGATGGCACAAGGCGGCCATAAAATGTTGATTTTCGGATTTAGGGATATGAGAGGCAGAGTTTGGTATAAATTTTGTGTCTCTAGCATGCTTAGTTCAGGAGTTATTGTCAAACATAGCGCAGACTTTGTTTCAAACCATTATTCGGCAGGTGTTTATGTCTTGCATGTGTACATGTACGTGTTCACACGTAGCCCCAGTTGGTGGTGGTAGCAACCCTACTCCCTGGCCGCTCGCCTCGCCTACAAAATGGTCAGAGAAACGAAACCAGGACGAGGAGAGAGCCCTTGAGATTGGCTTTCCAATGGTATAAAACTTGTGCAAATCCTGCATTATTCTGAGGGTGATTTGGCCGTGCTTACTTTGTGTTTCTCTCTTTGACTGCCCTGTGCACAAAAATCCCATTGAACATGCTTCTGAGGAGCCTTCTGAGTATCCCCACTTGCTGGTCATTTCCGGTATGGAGATGGCACAAGGCGGCCATAAAATGTTGATTTTCGGATTTAGGGATATGAGAGGCAGAGTTTGGTATAAATTTTGTGTCTCTAGCATGCTTAGTTCAGGAGTTATTGTCAAACATAGCGCAGACTTTGTTTCAAACCATTATTCGGCAGGTGTTTATGTCTTGCATGTGTACATGTACGTGTTCACACGTAGCCCCAGTTGGTGGTGGTAGCAACCCTACTCCCTGGCCGCTCGCCTCGCCTACAAAATGGTCAGAGAAACGAAACCAGGACGAGGAGAGAGCCCTTGAGATTGGCTTTCCAATGGTATAAAACTTGTGCAAATCCTGCATTATTCTGAGGGTGATTTGGCCGTGCTTACTTTGTGTTTCTCTCTTTGACTGCCCTGTGCACAAAAATCCCATTGAACATGCTTCTGAGGAGCCTTCTGAGTATCCCCACTTGCTGGTCATTTCCGGTATGGAGATGGCACAAGGCGGCCATAAAATGTTGATTTTCGGATTTAGGGATATGAGAGGCAGAGTTTGGTATAAATTTTGTGTCTCTAGCATGCTTAGTTCAGGAGTTATTGTCAAACATAGCGCAGACTTTGTTTCAAACCATTATTCGGCAGGTGTTTATGTCTTGCATGTGTACATGTACGTGTTCACACGTAGCCCCAGTTGGTGGTGGTAGCAACCCTACTCCCTGGCCGCTCGCCTCGCCTACAAAATGGTCAGAGAAACGAAACCAAGACGAGGAGAGAGCCCTTGAGATTGGCTTTCCAATGGTATAAAACTTGTGCAAATCCTGCATTATTCTGAGGGTGATTTGGCCGTGCTTACTTTGTGTTTCTCTCTTTGACTGCCCTGTGCACAAAAATCCCATTGAACATGCTTCTGAGGAGCCTTCTGAGTATCCCCACTTGCTGGTCATTTCCGGTATGGAGATGGCACAAGGCGGCCATAAAATGTTGATTTTCGGATTTAGGGATATGAGAGGCAGAGTTTGGTATAAATTTTGTGTCTCTAGCATGCTTAGTTCAGGAGTTATTGTCAAACATAGCGCAGACTTTGTTTCAAACCATTATTCGGCAGGTGTATGTGTACATGTACGTGTTCACACGTAGCCCCAGTTGGTGGTGGTAGCAACCCTACTCCCTGGCCGCTCGCCTCGCCTACAAAATGGTCAGAGAAACGAAACCAGGACGAGGAGAGAGCCCTTGAGATTGGCTTTCCAATGGTATAAAACTTGTGCAAATCCTGCATTATTCTGAGGGTGATTTGGCCGTGCTTACTTTGTGTTTCTCTCTTTGACTGCCCTGTGCACAAAAATCCCATTGAACATGCTTCTGAGGCGCCTTCTGAGTATCCCCACTTGCTGGTCATTTCCGGTATGGAGATGGCATAAGGCGGCCATAAAATGTTGATTTTCGGATTCAGGGATATGAGAGGCAGAGTTTGGTATAAATTTTGTGTCTCTAGCATGCTTAGTTCAGGAGTTATTGTCAAACATAGCGCAGACTTTGTTTCAAACCATTATTCGGCAGGTGTTTATGTCTTGCATGTGTACATGTACGTGTTCACACGTAGCCCCAGTTGGTGGTGGTAGCAACCCTACTCCCTGGCCGCTCGCCTCGCCTACAAAATGGTCAGAGAAACGAAACCAGGACGAGGAGAGAGCCCTTGAGATTGGCTTTCCAATGGTATAAAACTTGTGCAAATCCTGCATTATTCTGAGGGTGATTTGGCCGTGCTTACTTTGTGTTTCTCTCTTTGACTGCCCTGTGCACAAAAATCCCATTGAACATGCTTCTGAGGAGCCTTCTGAGTATCCCCACTTGCTGGTCATTTCCGGTATGGAGATGGCACAAGGCGGCCATAAAATGTTGATTTTCGGATTTAGGGATATGAGAGGCAGAGTTTGGTATAAATTTTGTGTCTCTAGCATGCTTAGTTCAGGAGTTATTGTCAAACATAGCGCAGACTTTGTTTCAAACCATTATTCGGCAGGTGTATGTGTACATGTACGTGTTCACACGTAGCCCCAGTTGGTGGTGGTAGCAACCCTACTCCCTGGCCGCTCGCCTCGCCTACAAAATGGTCAGAGAAACGAAACCAAGACGAGGAGAGAGCCCTTGAGATTGGCTTTCCAATGGTATAAAACTTGTGCAAATCCTGCATTATTCTGAGGGTGATTTGGCCGTGCTTACTTTGTGTTTCTCTCTTTGACTGCCCTGTGCACAAAAATCCCATTGAACATGCTTCTGAGGAGCCTTCTGAGTATCCCCACTTGCTGGTCATTTCCGGTATGGAGATGGCACAAGGCGGCCATAAAATGTTGATTTTCGGATTTAGGGATATGAGAGGCAGAGTTTGGTATAAATTTTGTGTCTCTAGCATGCTTAGTTCAGGAGTTATTGTCAAACATAGCGCAGACTTTGTTTCAAACCATTATTCGGCAGGTGTTTATGTCTTGCATGTGTACATGTACGTGTTCACACGTAGCCCCAGTTGGTGGTGGTAGCAACCCTACTCCCTGGCCGCTCGCCTCGCCTACAAAATGGTCAGAGAAACGAAACCAGGACGAGGAGAGAGCCCTTGAGATTGGCTTTCCAATGGTATAAAACTTGTGCAAATCCTGCATTATTCTGAGGGTGATTTGGCCGTGCTTACTTTGTGTTTCTCTCTTTGACTGCCCTGTGCACAAAAATCCCATTGAACATGCTTCTGAGGAGCCTTCTGAGTATCCCCACTTGCTGGTCATTTCCGGTATGGAGATGGCACAAGGCGGCCATAAAATGTTGATTTTCGGATTTAGGGATATGAGAGGCAGAGTTTGGTATAAATTTTGTGTCTCTAGCATGCTTAGTTCAGGAGTTATTGTCAAACATAGCGCAGACTTTGTTTCAAACCATTATTCGGCAGGTGTATGTGTCCATGTACGTGTTCACACGTAGCCCCAGTTGGTGGTGGTAGCAACCCTACTCCCTGGCCGCTCGCCTCGCCTACAAAATGGTCAGAGAAACGAAACCAAGACGAGGAGAGAGCCCTTGAGATTGGCTTTCCAATGGTATAAAACTTGTGCAAATCCTGCATTATTCTGAGGGTGATTTGGCCGTGCTTACTTTGTGTTTCTCTCTTTGACTGCCCTGTGCACAAAAATCCCATTGAACATGCTTCTGAGGCGCCTTCTGAGTATCCCCACTTGCTGGTCATTTCCGGTATGGAGATGGCATAAGGCGGCCATAAAATGTTGATTTTCGGATTTAGGGATATGAGAGGCAGAGTTTGGTATAAATTTTGTGTCTCTAGCATGCTTAGTTCAGGAGTTATTGTCAAACATAGCGCAGACTTTGTTTCAAACCATTATTCGGCAGGTGTTTATGTCTTGCATGTGTACATGTACGTGTTCACACGTAGCCCCAGTTGGTGGTGGTAGCAACCCTACTCCCTGGCCGCTCGCCTCGCCTACAAAATGGTCAGAGAAACGAAACCAGGACGAGGAGAGAGCCCTTGAGATTGGCTTTCCAATGGTATAAAACTTGTGCAAATCCTGCATTATTCTGAGGGTGATTTGGCCGTGCTTACTTTGTGTTTCTCTCTTTGACTGCCCTGTGCACAAAAATCCCATTGAACATGCTTCTGAGGAGCCTTCTGAGTATCCCCACTTGCTGGTCATTTCCGGTATGGAGATGGCACAAGGCGGCCATAAAATGTTGATTTTCGGATTTAGGGATATGAGAGGCAGAGTTTGGTATAAATTTTGTGTCTCTAGCATGCTTAGTTCAGGAGTTATTGTCAAACATAGCGCAGACTTTGTTTCAAACCATTATTCGGCAGGTGTATGTGTACATGTACGTGTTCACACGTAGCCCCAGTTGGTGGTGGTAGCAACCCTACTCCCTGCCGCTCGCCTCGCCTACAAAATGGTCAGAGAAACGAAACCAAGACGAGGAGAGAGCCCTTGAGATTGGCTTTCCAATGGTATAAAACTTGTGCAAATCCTGCATTATTCTGAGGGTGATTTGGCCGTGCTTACTTTGTGTTTCTCTCTTTGACTGCCCTGTGCACAAAAATCCCATTGAACATGCTTCTGAGGCGCCTTCTGAGTATCCCCACTTGCTGGTCATTTCCGGTATGGAGATGGCACAAGGCGGCCATAAAATGTTGATTTTCGGATTCAGGGATATGAGAGGCAGAGTTTGGTATAAATTTTGTGTCTCTAGCATGCTTAGTTCATGAGTTATTGTCAAACATAGCGCAGACTTTGTTTCAAACCATTATTCGGCAGGTGTTTATGTCTTGCATGTGTACATGTACGTGTTCACACGTAGCCCCAGTTGGTGGTGGTAGCAACCCTACTCCCTGGCCGCTCGCCTCGCCTACAAAATGGTCAGAGAAACGAAACCAGGACGAGGAGAGAGCCCTTGAGATTGGCTTTCCAATGGTATAAAACTTGTGCAAATCCTGCATTATTCTGAGGGTGATTTGGCCGTGCTTACTTTGTGTTTCTCTCTTTGACTGCCCTGTGCACAAAAATCCCATTGAACATGCTTCTGAGGAGCCTTCTGAGTATCCCCACTTGCTGGTCATTTCCGGTATGGAGATGGCACAAGGCGGCCATAAAATGTTGATTTTCGGATTTAGGGATATGAGAGGCAGAGTTTGGTATAAATTTTGTGTCTCTAGCATGCTTAGTTCAGGAGTTATTGTCAAACATAGCGCAGACTTTGTTTCAAACCATTATTCGGCAGGTGTATGTGTCCATGTACGTGTTCACACGTAGCCCCAGTTGGTGGTGGTAGCAACCCTACTCCCTGGCCGCTCGCCTCGCCTACAAAATGGTCAGAGAAACGAAACCAGGACGAGGAGAGAGCCCTTGAGATTGGCTTTCCAATGGTATAAAACTTGTGCAAATCCTGCATTATTCTGAGGGTGATTTGGCCGTGCTTACTTTGTGTTTCTCTCTTTGACTGCCCTGTGCACAAAAATCCCATTGAACATGCTTCTGAGGCGCCTTCTGAGTATCCCCACTTGCTGGTCATTTCCGGTATGGAGATGGCACAAGGCGGCCATAAAATGTTGATTTTCGGATTTAGGGATATGAGAGGCAGAGTTTGGTATAAATTTTGTGTCTCTAGCATGCTTAGTTCAGGAGTTATTGTCAAACATAGCGCAGACTTTGTTTCAAACCATTATTCGGCAGGTGTTTATGTCTTGCATGTGTACATGTACGTGTTCACACGTAGCCCCAGTTGGTGGTGGTAGCAACCCTACTCCCTGGCCGCTCGCCTCGCCTACAAAATGGTCAGAGAAACGAAACCAGGACGAGGAGAGAGCCCTTGAGATTGGCTTTCCAATGGTATAAAACTTGTGCAAATCCTGCATTATTCTGAGGGTGATTTGGCCGTGCTTACTTTGTGTTTCTCTCTTTGACTGCCCTGTGCACAAAAATCCCATTGAACATGCTTCTGAGGAGCCTTCTGAGTATCCCCACTTGCTGGTCATTTCCGGTATGGAGATGGCACAAGGCGGCCATAAAATGTTGATTTTCGGATTTAGGGATATGAGAGGCAGAGTTTGGTATAAATTTTGTGTCTCTAGCATGCTTAGTTCAGGAGTTATTGTCAAACATAGCGCAGACTTTGTTTCAAACCATTATTCGGCAGGTGTATGTGTACATGTACGTGTTCACACGTAGCCCCAGTTGGTGGTGGTAGCAACCCTACTCCCTGGCCGCTCGCCTCGCCTACAAAATGGTCAGAGAAACGAAACCAAGACGAGGAGAGAGCCCTTGAGATTGGCTTTCCAATGGTATAAAACTTGTGCAAATCCTGCATTATTCTGAGGGTGATTTGGCCGTGCTTACTTTGTGTTTCTCTCTTTGACTGCCCTGTGCACAAAAATCCCATTGAACATGCTTCTGAGGCGCCTTCTGAGTATCCCCACTTGCTGGTCATTTCCGGTATGGAGATGGCACAAGGCGGCCATAAAATGTTGATTTTCGGATTCAGGGATATGAGAGGCAGAGTTTGGTATAAATTTTGTGTCTCTAGCATGCTTAGTTCATGAGTTATTGTCAAACATAGCGCAGACTTTGTTTCAAACCATTATTTGGCAGGTGTTTATGTCTTGCATGTGTACATGTACGTGTTCACACGTAGCCCCAGTTGGTGGTGTTAGCAACCCTACTCCCTGGCCGCTCGCCTCGCCTACAAAATGGTCAGAGAAACGAAACCAGGACGAGGAGAGAGCCCTTGAGATTGGCTTTCCAATGGTATAAAACTTGTGCAAATCCTGCATTATTCTGAGGGTGATTTGGCCGTGCTTACTTTGTGTTTCTCTCTTTGACTGCCCTGTGCACAAAAATCCCATTGAACATGCTTCTGAGGAGCCTTCTGAGTATCCCCACTTGCTGGTCATTTCCGGTATGGAGATGGCACAAGGCGGCCATAAAATGTTGATTTTCGGATTTAGGGATATGAGAGGCAGAGTTTGGTATAAATTTTGTGTCTCTAGCATGCTTAGTTCAGGAGTTATTGTCAAACATAGCGCAGACTTTGTTTCAAACCATTATTCGGCAGGTGTATGTGTCCATGTACGTGTTCACACGTAGCCCCAGTTGGTGGTGGTAGCAACCCTACTCCCTGGCCGCTCGCCTCGCCTACAAAATGGTCAGAGAAACGAAACCAGGACGAGGAGAGAGCCCTTGAGATTGGCTTTCCAATGGTATAAAACTTGTGCAAATCCTGCATTATTCTGAGGGTGATTTGGCCGTGCTTACTTTGTGTTTCTCTCTTTGACTGCCCTGTGCACAAAAATCCCATTGAACATGCTTCTGAGGAGCCTTCTGAGTATCCCCACTTGCTGGTCATTTCCGGTATGGAGATGGCACAAGGCGGCCATAAAATGTTGATTTTCGGATTTAGGGATATGAGAGGCAGAGTTTGGTATAAATTTTGTGTCTCTAGCATGCTTAGTTCAGGAGTTATTGTCAAACATAGCGCAGACTTTGTTTCAAACCATTATTTGGCAGGTGTTTATGTCTTGCATGTGTACATGTACGTGTTCACACGTAGCCCCAGTTGGTGGTGGTAGCAACCCTACTCCCTGGCCGCTCGCCTCGCCTACAAAATGGTCAGAGAAACGAAACCAAAACGAGGAGAGAGCCCTTGAGATTGGCTTTCCAATGGTATAAAACTTGTGCAAATCCTGCATTATTCTGAGGGTGATTTGGCCGTGCTTACTTTGTGTTTCTCTCTTTGACTGCCCTGTGCACAAAAATCCCATTGAACATGCTTCTGAGGAGCCTTCTGAGTATCCCCACTTGCTGGTCATTTACGGTATGGAGATGGCACAAGGCGGCCATAAAATGTTGATTTTCGGATTTAGGGATATGAGAGGCAGAGTTTGGTATAAATTTTGTGTCTCTAGCATGCTTAGTTCAGGAGTTATTGTCAAACATAGCGCAGACTTTGTTTCAAACCATTATTCGGCAGGTGTATGTGTCCATGTACGTGTTCACACGTAGCCCCAGTTGGTGGTGTTAGCAACCCTACTCCCTGGCCGCTCGCCTCGCCTACAAAATGGTCAGAGAAACGAAACCAGGACGAGGAGAGAGCCCTTGAGATAGGCTTTCCAATGGTATAAAACTTGTGCAAATCCTGCATTATTCTGAGGGTGATTTGGCCGTGCTTACTTTGTGTTTCTCTCTTTGACTGCCCTGTGCACAAAAATCCCATTGAACATGCTTCTGAGGCGCCTTCTGAGTATCCCCACTTGCTGGTCATTTCCGGTATGGAGATGGCATAAGGCGGCCATAAAATGTTGATTTTCGGATTTAGGGATATGAGAGGCAGAGTTTGGTATAAATTTTGTGTCTCTAGCATGCTTAGTTCATGAGTTATTGTCAAACATAGCGCAGACTTTGTTTCAAACCATTATTTGGCAGGTGTTTATGTCTTGCATGTGTACATGTACGTGTTCACACGTAGCCCCAGTTGGTGGTGTTAGCAACCCTACTCCCTGGCCGCTCGCCTCGCCTACAAAATGGTCAGAGAAACGAAACCAGGACGAGGAGAGAGCCCTTGAGATTGGCTTTCCAATGGTATAAAACTTGTGCAAATCCTGCATTATTCTGAGGGTGATTTGGCCGTGCTTACTTTGTGTTTCTCTCTTTGACTGCCCTGTGCACAAAAATCCCATTGAACATGCTTCTGAGGAGCCTTCTGAGTATCCCCACTTGCTGGTCATTTACGGTATGGAGATGGCACAAGGCGGCCATAAAATGTTGATTTTCGGATTTAGGGATATGAGAGGCAGAGTTTGGTATAAATTTTGTGTCTCTAGCATGCTTAGTTCAGGAGTTATTGTCAAACATAGCGCAGACTTTGTTTCAAACCATTATTCGGCAGGTGTATGTGTCCATGTACGTGTTCACACGTAGCCCCAGTTGGTGGTGGTAGCAACCCTACTCCCTGGCCGCTCGCCTCGCCTACAAAATGGTCAGAGAAACAAAACCAAGACGAGGAGAGAGCCCTTGAGATAGGCTTTCCAATGGTATAAAACTTGTGCAAATCCTGCATTATTCTGAGGGTGATTTGGCCGTGCTTACTTTGTGTTTCTCTCTTTGACTGCCCTGTGCACAAAAATCCCATTGAACATGCTTCTGAGGCGCCTTCTGAGTATCCCCACTTGCTGGTCATTTCCGGTATGGAGATGGCATAAGGCGGCCATAAAATGTTGATTTTCGGATTTAGGGATATGAGAGGCAGAGTTTGGTATAAATTTTGTGTCTCTAGCATGCTTAGTTCATGAGTTATTGTCAAACATAGCGCAGACTTTGTTTCAAACCATTATTTGGCAGGTGTTTATGTCTTGCATGTGTACATGTACGTGTTCACACGTAGCCCCAGTTGGTGGTGTTAGCAACCCTACTCCCTGGCCGCTCGCCTCGCCTACAAAATGGTCAGAGAAACGAAACCAGGACGAGGAGAGAGCCCTTGAGATAGGCTTTCCAATGGTATAAAACTTGTGCAAATCCTGCATTATTCTGAGGGTGATTTGGCCGTGCTTACTTTGTGTTTCTCTCTTTGACTGCCCTGTGCACAAAAATCCCATTGAACATGCTTCTGAGGAGCCTTCTGAGTATCCCCACTTGCTGGTCATTTACGGTATGGAGATGGCACAAGGCGGCCATAAAATGTTGATTTTCGGATTTAGGGATATGAGAGGCAGGGTTTGGTATACATTTTGTGTCTCTAGCATGCTTAGTTCAGGAGTTATTGTCAAACATAGCGCAGACTTTGTTTCAAACCATTATTCGGCAGGTGTATGTGTCCATGTACGTGTTCACACGTAGCCCCAGTTGGTGGTGGTAGCAACCCTACTCCCTGGCCGCTCGCCTCGCCTACAAAATGGTCAGAGAAACGAAACCAAGACGAGGAGAGAGCCCTTGAGATTGGCTTTCCAATGGTATAAAACTTGTGCAAATCCTGCATTATTCTGAGGGTGATTTGGCCGTGCTTACTTTGTGTTTCTCTCTTTGACTGCCCTGTGCACAAAAATCCCATTGTACATGCTTCTGAGGAGCCTTCTGAGTATCCCCACTTGCTGGTCATTTACGGTATGGAGATGGCACAAGGCGGCCATAAAATGTTGATTTTCGGATTTAGGGATATGAGAGGCAGAGTTTGGTATAAATTTTGTGTCTCTAGCATGCTTAGTTCAGGAGTTATTGTCAAACATAGCGCAGACTTTGTTTCAAACCATTATTCGGCAGGTGTATGTGTCCATGTACGTGTTCACACGTAGCCCCAGTTGGTGGTGGTAGCAACCCTACTCCCTGGCCGCTCGCCTCGCCTACAAAATGGTCAGAGAAACAAAACCAGGACGAGGAGAGAGCCCTTGAGATAGGCTTTCCAATGGTATAAAACTTGTGCAAATCCTGCATTATTCTGAGGGTGATTTGGCCGTGCTTACTTTGTGTTTCTCTCTTTGACTGCCCTGTGCACAAAAATCCCATTGAACATGCTTCTGAGGCGCCTTCTGAGTATCCCCACTTGCTGGTCATTTCCGGTATGGAGATGGCTTAAGGCGGCCATAAAATGTTGTTTTTCGGATTCCGGGATATGAGAGGCAGAGTTTGGTATAAATTTTGTGTCTTTAGCATGCTTAGTTCATGAGTTATTGTCAAACATAGCGCAGACTTTGTTTCAAACCATTATTTGGAAGGTGTTTATGTCTTGCATGTGTACATGTACGTGTTCACAAGTAGCCCCAGTTGGTGGTGTTAGCAACTCTACTCCCTGGCCGCTCGCCTCGCCTACAAAATGGTCAGAGAAACGAAACCAGGACGAGGAGAGAGCCCTTGAGATTGGCTTTCCAATGGTATAAAACTTGTGCAAATCCTGCATTATATTGAGGGTGATTTGGCCGTGCTTACTTTGTGTTTCTCTCTTTGACTGCCCTGTGCACAAAAATCCCATTGAACATGCTTCTGAGGAGCCTTCTGAGTATCCCCACTTGCTGGTCATTTACGGTATGGAGATGGCACAAGGCGGCCATAAAATGTTAATTTTCGGATTTAAGGATATGAGAGGCAGAGTTTGGTATAAATGTTGTGTCTCTAGCATGCTTAGTTCAGGAGTTATTGTCAAACATAGCGCAGACTTTGTTTCAAACCATTATTCGGCAGGTGTATGTGTCCATGTACGTGTTCACACGTAGCCCCAGTTGGTGGTGGTAGCAACCCTACTCCCTGGCCGCTCGCCTCGCCTACAAAATGGTCAGAGAAACGAAACCAAGACGAGGAGAGAGCCCTTGAGATAGGCTTTCCAATGGTATAAAACTTGTGCAAATCCTGCATTATTCTGAGGGTGATTTGGCCGTGCTTACTTTGTGTTTCTCTCTTTGACTGCCCTGTGCACAAAAATCCCATTGAACATGCTTCTGAGGCGCCTTCTGAGTATCCCCACTTGCTGGTCATTTCCGGTATGGAGATGGCTTAAGGCGGCCATAAAATGTTGTTTTTCGAATTTAGGGATATGAGAGGCAGAGTTTGGTATACATTTTGTGTCTCTAGCATGCTTAGTTCATGAGTTATTGTCAAACATAGCGCAGACTTTGTTTCAAACCATTATTTGGCAGGTGTTTATGTCTTGCATGTGTACATGTACGTGTTCACACGTAGCCCCAGTTGGTGGTGTTAGCAACCCTACTCCCTGGCCGCTCGCCTCGCCTACAAAATGGTCAGAGAAACGAAACCAAGACGAGGAGAGAGCCCTTGAGATAGGCTTTCCAATGGTATAACACTTGTGCAAATCCTGCATTATTCTGAGGGTGATTTGGCCGTGCTTACTTTGTGTTTCTCTCTTTTACTGTCCTGTGCACAAAAATCCCATTGAACATGCTTCTGAGGAGCCTTCTGAGTATCCCCACTTGCTGGTTATTTACGGTATGGAGATGGCACAAGGCGGCCATAAAATGTTGATTTTCGGATTTAGGGATATGAGAGGCAGGGTTTGGTATACATTTTGTGTCTCTAGCATGCTTAGTTCAGGAGTTATTGTCAAACATAGCGCAGACTTTGTTTCAAACCATTATTCGGCAGGTGTATGTGTCCATGTACGTGTTCACACGTAGCCCCAGTTGGTGGTGGTAGCAACCCTACTCCCTGGCCGCTCGCCTCGCTTACAAAATGGTCAGAGAAACGAAACCAAGACGAGGAGAGAGCCCTTGAGATTGGCTTTCCAATGGTATAAAACTTGTGCAAATCCTGCATTATTTTGAGGGTGATTTGGCCGTGCTTACTTTGTGTTTCTCTCTTTGACTGCCCTGTGCACAAAAATCCCATTGTACATGCTTCTGAGGAGCCTTCTGAGTATCCCCACTTGCTGGTCATTTACGGTATGGAGATGGCACAAGGCGGCCATAAAATGTTAATTTTCGGATTTAGGGATATGAGAGGCAGAGTTTGGTATAAATTTTGTGTCTCTAGCATGCTTAGTTCAGGAGTTATTGTCAAACATAGCGCAGACTTTGTTTCAAAGCAACTTTCGGCAGGTGTATGTGTCCATGTACGTGTTCACACGTAGCCCCAGTTGGTGGTGGTAGCAACCCTACTCCTGGCCGCTCGCCTCGCCTACAAAATGGTCAGAGAAACGACACCAGGACGAGGAGAGAGCCCTAGAGATAGGCTTTCCAATGGTATATCATTTGTGAAAATCCTGCATTATTCTGAGGGTGATTTGGCCGTGCTTACTTTGTGTTTCTCTCTTTGACTGCCCTGTGCACAAAAATCCCATTGAACATGCTTCTGAGGAGCCTTCTGAGTGTCCCCACTTGCTGGTTATTTCCGGTATGGAGATGGCACAAGGCGGCCATAAAATGTTGATTTTTCGGATTCAGGGATATGAGAGGCAGAGTTTGGTATAAATTTTGTGTCTCTAGCATGCTTAGTTGAGGAGTTATTGTCAAACATAGCGCAGACTTTGTTTCAAACCATTATTCGGCAGGTATTTATGTCTTGCATGTGTACATGTACGTGTTCACACGTAGCCCCAGTTGGTGGTGGTACCAACCCTACTCCCTGGCCGCTCGCCTCGCCTACAAAATGGTCAGAGAAACGAAACCAGGACGAGGAGAGAGCCCTTGAGATAGGCTTTCCAATGGTATAACGTTTGTGCAAATCCTGCATTATTCTGAGGGTGATTTGGCCGTGCTTACTTTGTGTTTCTCTCTTTGACTGCCCTGTGCACAAAAATCCCATTGAACATGCTTCTGAGGAGCCTTCTGAGTATCCCCACTTGCTGGTCATTTCCGGTATGGAGATGGCACAAGGCGGCCATAAAATGTTGATTTTCGGATTCAATGATATGAGAGACACAGTTTGGTATAAATTTTGTGTCTCTAGCATGCTTAGTTCAGGAGTTATTGTCAAACATTGTGCAGACTTTGTTTCAAACCAATATTCGGCAGGTATTTATGTCTTGCATGTGTACGTGTTCATACATAGCCCTAGCTGGTGGTGGTAGCAACCCTTCTCCCTGGCCGCTCGCCTCGCCTACAAAATGATCAGAGAAACGAAACTTGGACGAAGAGAGAGCCCTTGAGATAGGCTTTCCAATGGTATAAAACTTGTGCAAATCCTACATTATTCTGAGGGTGATTTGGCCGTGCTTACTTTGTGTTTCTCTCTTTGACTGCCCTGTGCACAAAAATCCCATTGAACATGCTTCTGAGGCGCCTTCTGAGTATCCCCACTTGCTGGTCATTTCCGGTATGGAGATGGCTTAAGGCGGCCATAAAATGTTGTTTTTGGGATTCAGGAATATGAGAGGCAGAGTTTGGTATAAATTTTGTGTCTCTAGCATGCTTAGTTCATGAGTTATTGTCAAACATAGCGCAGACTTTGTTTCAAACCATTATTTGGCAGGTGTTTATGTCTTGCATGTGTACATGTACGTGTTCACACGTAGCCCCAGTTGGTGGTGGTAGCAACCCTACTCCCTGGCCACTCGCCTCGCATAGAAAATGGTCAGAGAAACAAAACCAGGACGAGGAGAGAGCTCTTGAGATTGGCTTTCCATTGGTATAAAACTTGTGCAAATCTTGTATTATTCTGAGGGTGATTTGGCCGTGCTTACTTTGTGTTTCTCGCTTTGACTGCCCTGTGCACAAAAATCCCATTGAACATGCTTCTGAGGAGCCTTCTGAGTATCCCCACTTGCTGGTCATTCCCGGTATGGAGATGGCACAAGGCGGCCATAAAATGTTGATTTTCGGATTTAGGGATATGAGAGGCAGAGTTTGGTATAAATTTTGTGTCTCTAGCATTTTTAGTTCAGGAGTTATTGTCAAACATAGCGCAGACTTTGTTTCAAACCCTTATTCGGCAGGTGTTTATTTCTTGCATGTGTACATGTACGTGTTCACATTTAGCCACGGTTGGTGGTGGTAGCAATCCTAATCCTTGAACGCTCGCCTCGCCTACAAAATGGTCAGAGAAACGAAACCAAGACGAGGAGAGAGCCCTTGAGATAGGCTTTCTAATGGTATAAAACTTGTGCAAATCCTGCATTATTCGGAACGTGATTTGGCCGTGCTTACTTTGTGTTTCTCTCTTAGACTGCCCTGTGCACAAAAATCCCATTGAACATGCTTCTGAGGAGCCTTCTGAGTATCCCCACTTGCTGGTCATTTCCGGTATGGAGATGGCACAAGGCGGCCATAAAATGTTGATTTTCGGATTTATGGATATGAGAGGCAGAGTTTGGTATAAATTCTGTGTCTCTAGCATGCTTAGTTCAGGAGTTATTGTCAAACATAGCGCAGATTTTGTTTCAAACAATTTTTCGGCGGGTGTATGTGTACATGTACGTGTTCACGCATAGCCCCAGTTGGTGGTGGTAGCAACCCTACTCCCTGGCCGCTCGCCTCGCCTAGAAAATGGTCAGAGAAACGAAACCAAGACGAGGAGAGAGCTCTTGAGATTGGCTTTCCATTCGTATAAAACTTGTGCAAATCTTGTATTATTCTGAGGGTGATTTGGCCGTGCTTACTTTGTGTTTCTCTCTTTGACTGCCCTGTGCACAAAAATCCCATTGAACATGCTGCTGAGGCGCCTTCTGAGTATCCCCACTTGCTGGTCATTTCCGGTATGGACATGGCTTAAGGCGGCCATAAAATGTTGTTTTTCGGATTCAGGGATATGAGAGGCAGAGTTTGGTATAAATTTTGTGTCTCTAGCATGCTTAGTTCAGGAGTTATTGTCAAACATAGCGCAGACTTTGTTTCAAACCATTATTTGGCAGGTGTTTATGTCTTGCATGTGTACATGTACGTGTTCACACGTAGCCCCAGTTGGTGGTGGTAGCAACCCTACTCCCTGGCTGCTCGCCTCGCCTAGAAAATGGTCAGAGAAACAAAACCAGGACGAGGAGAGAGCTCTTGAGATTGGCTTTCCATTGGTATAAAACTTGTGCAAATCTTGTATTATTCTGAGGGTGATTTGGCCGTGCTTACTTTGTGTTTCTCTCTTTGACTGCCCTGTGCACAAAAATCCCATTGAACATGCTTCTGAGGAGACTTCTGAGTATCCCCACTTGCTGGTCATTCCCGGTATGGAGATGGCACAAGGCAGCCATAAAATGTTGATTTTCGGATTTAGGGATATGAGAGGCAGAGTTTGGTACAAATTTTGTGTCTCTAGCATTCTTAGTTCAGGAGTTATTGTCAAACATAGCGCAGACTTTGTTTCAAACCCTTATTCGGCAGGTGTTTATTTCTTGCATGTGTACATGTACGTGTTCACATTTAGCCACGGTTGGTGGTGGTAGCAATCCTAATCCTTGAACGCTCGCCTCGCCTACAAAATGGTCAGAGAAACGAAACCAGGACGAGGAGAGAGCCCTTGAGATAGGCTTTCTAATGGTATAAAACTTGTGCAAATCCTGCATTATTCGGAGGGTGATTTGGCCGTGCTTACTTTGTGTATCTCTCTTTGACTGCCCTGTGCACAAAAATCCCATTGAACATGCTTCTGAGGAGCCTTCTGAGTATCCCCACTTGCTGGTCATTTACGGTATGGAGATGGCACAAGGCGGCCATAAAATGTTGATTTTCGGATTTAGGGATATGAGAGGCACGGTTTGGTATAAATTTTGTGTCTCTAGCATGCTTAGTTCAGGAGTTATTGTCAAACATAGCGCAGACTTTGTTTCAAACCATTATTCGGCAGGTGTATGTGTCCATGTACGTGTTCACACGTAGCCCCAGTTGGTGGTGGTAGCAACCCTACTCCCTGGCCGCTCGCCTCGCTTACAAAATGGTCAGAGAAACAAAACCAGGACGAGGAGAGAGCCCTTGAGATAGGCTTTCCAATGGTATAAAACTTGTGCAAATCCTGCATTATTCTGAGGGTGATTTGGTCGTGCTTACTTTGTGTTTCTCTCTTTGACTGCCCTGTGCACAAAAATCCCATTGAACATGCTTCTGAGGCGCCTTCTGAGTATCCCCACTTGCTGGTCATTTCCGGTATGGAGATGGCATAAGGCGGCCATAAAATGTTGTTTTTCGGATTCAGGGATATGAGAGGCAGAGTTTGGTATAAATTTTGTGTCTCTAGCATGCTTAGTTCATGAGTTATTGTCAAACATAGCGCAGACTTTGTTTCAAACCATTATTTGGCAGGTGTTTATGTCTTGCATGTGTACATGTACGTGTTCACACGTAGCCCCAGTTGGTGGTGTTAGCAACCCTACTCCCTGGCCGCTCGCCTCGCCTACAAAATGGTCAGAGAAACGAAACCAGGACGAGGAGAGAGCCCTTGAGATTGGCTTTCCAATGGTATAAAACTTGTGCAAATCCTGCATTATTCTGAGGGTGATTTGGCCGTGCTTACTTTGTGTATCTCTCTTTGACTGCCCTGTGCACAAAAATCCCATTGAACATGCTTCTGAGGAGCCTTCTGAGTATCCCCACTTGCTGGTCATCAACGGTATGGAGATGCCACAAGGCGGCCATAAAATGTTGATTTTCGGATTTAGGGATATGAGAGGCAGGGTTTGGTATAAATTTTGTGTCTCTAGCATGCTTAGTTCAGGAGTTATTGTCAAACATAGCGCAGACTTTGTTTCAAACCATTATTCGGCAGGTGTATTTGTACATGTACGTGTTCACACGTAGCCCCAGTTGGTGGTGGTAGCAACCCTACTCCCTGGCCGCTCGCCTCGCCTACAAAATGGTCAGAGAAACGAAACCAAGACGAGGAGAGAGCCCTTGAGATAGGCTTTCCAATGGTATAAAACTTGTGCAAATCCTGCATTATTCTGAGGGTGATTTGGCCGTGCTTACTTTGTGTTTCTCTCTTTGACTGCCCTGTGCACAAAAATCCCATTGAACATGCTGCTGAGGCGCCTTCTGAGTATCCCCACTTGCTGGTCATTTCCGGTATGGAGATGGCATAAGGCGGCCATAAAATGTTGATTTTCGGATTCAGGGGTATGAGAGGCAGAGATTGGTATAAATGTTGTGTCTCTAGCATGCTTAGTTCATGAGTTATTGTCAAACATAGCGCAGACTTTGTTTCAAACCATTATTTGGCAGGTGTTTATGTCTTGCATGTGTACATGTACGTGTTCACACGTAGCCCCAGTTGGTGGTGTTAGCAACCCTACTCCCTGGCCGCTCGCCTCGCCTACAAAATGGTCAGAGAAACGAAACCAAGACGAGGAGAGAGCCCTTGAGATTGGCTTTCCAATGGTATAAAACTTGTGCAAATCCTGCATTATATTGAGGGTGATTTGGCCGTGCTTATTTTGTGTTTCTCTCTTTGACTGCCGTGTGCACAAAAATCCCATTGTACATGCTTCTGAGGAGCCTTCCGAGTATCCCCACTTGCTGGTCATTTACGGTATGGAGATGGCACAAGGCGGCCATATAATGTTGATTTTCGGATTTAGGGATATGAGAGGCAGAGTTTGGTATATATTTTGTGTCTCTAGCATGCTTAGTTCAGGAGTTATTGTCAAACATAGCGCAGACTTTGTTTCAAACCATTATTCGGCAGGTGTATGTGTCCATGTATGTGTTCACACGTAGCCCCAGTTGGTGGTGGTAGCAACCCTACTCCCTGGCCGCTCGCCTCGCCTACAAAATGGTCAGAGAAACGAAACCAAAACGAGGAGAGAGCCATTGAGATAGGCTTTCCAATGGTATAAAACTTGTGCAAATCCTGCATTATTCTTAGGGTGATTTGGCCGTGCTTACTTTGTGTTTCTCTCTTTGACTACCCTGTGCACAAAAATCCCATTGAACATGCTTCTGAGGCGCCTTCTGAGTATCCCCACTTGCTGGTCATTTCCGGTATGGAGATGGCTTAAGGCGGCCATAAAATGTTGATTTTCGGATTTAGGGATATAAGAGGCACAGTTTGGTATAAATTTTGTGTCTCTAGCATGCTTAGTTCATGAGTTATTGTCAAACATAGCGCAGACTTTGTTTCAAACCATTATTTGGCAGGTGTTTATGTCTTGCATGTGTACATGTACGTGTTCACACGTAGCCCCAGTTGGTGGTGTTAGCAACCCTACTCCCTGGCCGCTCGCCTCGCCTACAAAATGGTCAGAGAAACAAAACCAGGACGAGGAGAGAGCCATTGAGATAGGCTTTCCAATGGTATAAAACTTGTGCAAATCCTGCATTATTCTGAGGGTGATTTGGCCGTGCTTACTTTGTGTTTCTCTCTTTGACTGCCCTCTGCACAAAAATCCCATTGAACATGCTTCTGAGGCGCCTTCTGAGTATCCCCACTTGCTGGTCATTTCCGGTATGGAGATGGCTTAAGGCGGCCATAAAATGTTGATTTTCGGATTCAGGGATATGAGAGGCAGAGTTTGGTATAAATGTTGTGTCTCTAGCATGCTTAGTTCATGAGTTATTGTCAAACATAGCGCAGACTTTGTTTCAAACCATTATTTGGCAGGTGTTTATGTCTTGCATGTGTACATGTACGTGTTCACACGTAGCCCCAGTTGGTGGTGTTAGCAACCCTACTCCCTGGCCGCTCGCCTCGCCTACAAAATGGTCAGAGAAACGAAACCAGGACGAGGAGAGAGCCCTTGAGATTGGCTTTCCAATGGTATAAAACTTGTGCAAATCCTGCATTATATTGAGGGTGATTTGGCCGTGCTTATCTTGTGTTTCTCTCTTTGACTGCCCTGTGCACAAAAATCCCATTGTACATGCTTCTGAGGAGCCTTCCGAGAATCCCCACTTGCTGGTCATTTACGGTATGGAGATGGCACAAGGCGGCCATAAAATGTTGATTTTCGGA
>JAJGQC010000475.1:0-50000 GCA_021014325.1 Plazaster borealis
CACTCAAGTTCTAGTTGCTGAGTCATCAGGGTGTGGGTTCGAATCCCGGTCACGACACTTGTGTCCTTGAGCAAGACACTTGACTATAATTGCTTCTCGTCACCCAGGGGTAAATGGGTACCTGTGAGGGCAGAGATGGTTCTTGTGATTGATTTAGCTTAGTGCGCTACATACTTGGCAGCACAGGCTGTATAATCCCCAGGGAGCCTAGATGGTTTAAGGAATGAAACATATGGCCCAGTGACCAGGGGTAATAATGTTTGATAATAACATCTATTAAAATATTTGGTAACTCGATCTAAAAGTACAATCACTAAAAAGTGGATTCAGTCTTGTATGTTGGATTTCAACTTTGGTCCTTCTTTTAAACCCAGGCATAATCGGTGGCAAGTTCTTGGAGCGCAACCGCATTAAGAAGCCCAACCAGGAGCGTTTCGGCACCGAGCTCTCCGAGTATTACCTAGCCAAGGATCTTTACGTTGGTAGTCGTGTCAACTTCCACAATCACATGTTTATCTTGATTGATGCTGATGAGTATGCGTTCCGCTACATGGAAAAACACCCTGGAGAGGTGAGTGTTATCATTTGTTAGACGGTTGGATAAAGAGCAAAGAAAAGAAAATTAACGAGAATGTTTTATTTTTTTATTTTTTTTTAGAAATATTGTGTCTGTTATTGGAATCAGTATGAAAATCGTAACTAATAGCAATATTGCATTTATGTTTATAATATTTATTGCTTGCGACTTTTAACTTGGGATGTTTTTTGACAAGTGCTTGGCAGAGGGCTGAGAGCCTTACGCCTACTTCCTCACGCCCGTCTCCTCACGCCATTCTGCTGGGTAGATGAGGATTGTAATTGGCTCATAAGCAAGGTTTTAGCCAGGATTTGGTGAAAGGGTATCCAAATTTGCTGGAAATTTCAAAATTGGGTGTCCAAATTGATCACTTAGAATACATTTACATTTTTAAAAAAAGAATGTAACTATAACAGACTTCCAACTCAAGAGATTGTTGGCTTTTTTGAAAATAACAATTACTGTTTTATTAATGTCACTAATAACCCTAACTTTACTTGTTTTGGGTTTGCTTTTTAACAGATGCCTGTTTCTGACATCAATCTGATTGTCCAGAAGTTGGGCCAGATTGCATCGCAGAACATGGAACAAATCAAAGAATTCTTCAGGAGAAATGACCCACAAGGAACTGGTAAACTGGAATATGATTTGTTCAGGTCAGTTATGTAATTTTGTTTAAAAAGTCTACCCTGTTACAGTATACAGATTTATTGGCTCATTTTTCAAATACTCTTTTTATGTAAACTGGGGCTGCATTTTCCTAAGGAGTTTAGACAATTTCAGGAATGCTTCATGAGGTTATTAGGTCCTTTCTTTACTTGGCTTGAAAGTCCCCAATATGTGTATATAATTCTAATAATAGGTTGAAATAAGCGTTTAGTATTCTTGAAGTCGAAATAAATCTATGATTAATTTCAAAATGTTTTTCAACAGAAACCTGATGGTGCAACTTGGTGGTTCAAACCTCAGCGAGCATGAGATCATGACTGTGGCACGGTACTACAGCGACAGCCAAGATGTCAAGATGCCCCTGGAAGGCTTGGTGTCCGTCATCCAAGAACAACTTCGTCGTAGCAACTTTGAGAACTTTGCCAAGCTGGTTGAGGGTTTGTTGTCATACGACACGGACAGATCTGGTTTTGTAGATATTGAGCTGGTCAGAAAGACGTGCAGGGCTTTCCATCTGCCACTGCCAGATGATTTGGTGCGAGCTTTGCTGTTCAGGTGAGGTCTTCTTCCTACGTTCATTGTGCTCCGGCTTGCAACATCTAAGATGATTAGCCGGTTTCTTTCTTCTTTTTTTTGTCATAGAAAACTAAGAAACAAATTGGTGTCTAAGGGCCCTGTCACACGAGGCAAGTTCTACAGGCAACCAGTTCCAGGCAATATCCATGAAGAAAATTAATTCACATTTCAGTTTTCTCATTATTTTCTTGGGGAAAGTGAGTTGCAGCTAGAAGAATTTCTCTTGTGCTACAGAAGTGTTCCTTTTCCATACAGTGCGAGTGGTTGTCTCCAAATTGCCCTGTGTGACATGTTCTTAAGGCAGTATTTTCTTTTTCTTTAATTGTCAAGTTGTTTAATAGTCAGAAAGATATCCGAGTGTGTTTTGAACATCCAGGTTGAAATCTGGCCTACCTTCTTGATTCTTCCTCGTAAAAAAATATTTTTAAGTGATGAAATTTGGACAAGTTTTGGACACCCACCTCAACCATCACTCAGAATAATGAATGTTTAACTAATTTAAACACTGAAGTAGACAGTTTGATTGATTAATCATTTTGATGAAACCACTGGCATCATTCTTGAAACAAAAACACAACAAATTTTACTGCAGTAACAATGATTCTGCTTTGTACACAAAGCTTTGTATTTAAATGATGGTTTTCGGGTTTAGGTTTTCAATTGCAGGCATCCAACTTTCCACCTGATCAGCTGGTTTCCCTTTTATTTGTTACGAATGGTGCCAGAGAAAACTGAAAAAACACTGTACAAGTTTAAGAGTAGTTGATCATGTCCTCTTTTTGCGATTTACAAAATTGAACCATGATAAATAAAACAAATCAGTGACAATCAATTGTTTGTGTGCTGTGAATTACTTCAGGCAAGGTGTGGGAAATAAAGATAAGGGTTATAAACAAAAACCTCAGGTAACCCTAGCCTTAATACATTAACTGCACTCTTTCAAAGGTGTGGATGCAATTGGGTGTCCCTTGGGTGGATGACAAAACATACAACTCTGAACACACACTGTAATTGGAGCTGTGCTTTTAACCTCCTTTTATTGTACGTCTCCCGATCATGTTAATGCATGCTCACACAAATTACCTTTTTCACAAATGGGATGGTTCAGTAGTAGCCGCGGGTTTGTGTGAACATGGTGTGACTGAATATTGGTTTTTGTTTCCTTTTTTCCAGAATGGAGAAGAACGCCGACGGCAAAGTCAACTATGAGACGTTTGTCGGTTATCTGAACTGGCGGGATAATGCAGTTACCCTACCACAGTATGCCCCTCCCCCGACCAAGATCGACGAGGCTTGGACCGGTCAGGAGAAGAGGGACAGTGTACTACGGGTGAACTACTCTGCACTGCTCAACACATTATTCCCTGCCCAGTCTTAGAGAGGGTGAACTTGGTAATGTTGGAGGTATTTATAAAGTGGGGAATTTAAAGAAGGAAGGGAGGGGGGGTTGTGAAAATAGGCATATTTAAAAAAGTTAAGACCAATGCAGTCAGGATTTGTTTGAGGGTTGGTGCTTTGCGGATTTCTAAGCTTGTAGTTGTGCCGAGTTTTGTCTTGAATTCAGTGGGCACTGAAAAAGAACTTTGGGTCCTGACCAATGGTGATTGGTGAAGCACTATTTTGTATATTTTTTGAAAAAGCCCCAGACTACTTATGAATATTCATAAGAACAAATCCCGACTGAATTGGCGCTTTTATCAATAAATCCTGCCAGTGCAAAGATGGGGATCAAGTCACGGAATAGTCAATGTAGCATAACAAAGTCAAATACTACGTTTAATTTGGAAATTCAGTTTATTGTTGAATTTTTTATCTTATTTTGACTTTTTCCTTTGAAATTAAAAATAAACAACACATACATGTATTCCATTTGTATATACAGTTCAAAAAGTTTAGTGTTTTTGTAAAGTTAAGGAGGAGGTCTTTATTTCATTAATTATTATTGTCCATAAGAACTATTGCAAAGTTTAAAGTCATTAAAACAGCAACTATTATAACTTGTGAACATCTTAAAAGCTGTTACAAAATACTTCAATAACATGAGGTTTCCAAAAGTATTTCATGAGAAGATACAGTAACTTTGTAACTCCAAATACTTTAAACAACTGTGGACCAAAAGGTCAAGTGTATATAGTATATCAAGGCAAATGGCCATTTAGAATGCATTTAAAATCAAACTGAAACAATGGAAAACATAGTTAGGTATGAGCAAGGCACAGCAACCACCAACAGCCTTTTGACATCTATGTGAGTGCCCTACTCTCTAGTGACGTCCTGTGCTTAAGGTGCACTGTGTGATTAACCCTTTAGAGACCATCATCACAAAACGCCCAGACATTGCTAATATTGTTCACTTCTTTAATCAAATATTGTCAGTGAAAATGTCAACAAAAATAACATGAAACAAAAAAACTGAGTTTTGTGTTTAGAAATTGGGATACTATGATTGAATTTTTTTTATATCCGGACATGACCTTTACTTTGACCTCTTTATGTGAATGGAAGTAGGTCAAACCTTGCGGCCGCTATTGGCATTTTGGTTACAAGCCGCTTGTGGCCGCTATTGTCTCTAAAGGATTAAACTTGGGTGGTGCCAGCAACTTCACTGCTATGTTAAGTTCCCTATTATAGATTGCAGATCATTTTAATGCCAATGTATGAAAGAATGTAACTGAGTTTCCAGATGTGTCTTATTCTTGTGTTTCAACTAATTCCGTCCAGAATTCCGTCCAGAATTTTGAATAAAAGCACTGATTTTCTTTATAAATAATCCAAAGTGCAATTCTTGTTTGATTTTGTGTTGGGCTAAAACAGTTTGAAGGTGTAGAATTGTAAAATTTATGATTGTCGATTTTGTGAGTTCCCATTTCCGTCCAAATAAAACCTGGTTTATCCAAACAGCAAAGGATTTGTAAAGATACTTATGTACTCTCCCATCTGCGTCAAACAATCCCATCCTGATTAGGCAATTTAGACAAGGTTGATGATAATGTTGGATGATTGCACAGGCATCTCTCGGGATAACCTGACACCAAATATTCTGCCACACCTTCAGAAAAAAATCAAGTCTTTTATTTTTGTCTTAAATATGACTGCTCCCTGCACTGTTTTTATTGTAGAACATTTACCTGTAGATGTTTTGATATCGATTGTGAAAATAGTCGCTGCTCTGTCCACACCTCCACTTGTATAAACAGTCGGTTGATCAAAGTAACTCCTTAAAAATAAATCAGTTCTCAAGTTGGGCGAGTAAGCACTCCTGTTTTTCTCTCAGCTTTGTCTGTTCATCCTCCACCGTCTTTCTTTCTTCTTCAAACATCGCTCTGTGGGAAGAAAATTAATGGAATCAAAACATCAAATGTGATCTTGCTCGAGTGATCTTAAATATGTATGAAGTTATCATTGCCTGTTGTTAAGGGGTGCTTGAAACACTCTCTGTTTTGAAACTAAAATAAAAGCATCAGTTTGGTTTTGTTCACAATTGAAACAGTTTCAATTTGGATGTTGATTTGTAGAATTTGCACAGACTAGATACATAACCATGCAACATTTGGGACACTGTATTTTCAGTATCGTTATGAAAATAATCATCATCTGTTTGAATGTTATGGAAAACACACTAAGAAAGACATTTAGCTTGTCTCATACTTATTTTTGTGCATTTTTCATGAAGTGTGCTTATCCACCCACAAAGCTGAGCTGGTAACTGAGACTTTGCAACCTATGGATTTGTATTTTTCACTTTCAGTTACTGATGTTTTTTGTTTGAGTTTGGGCTTTGTTTTTGTTTTTTAGGGTGGGGGTGGGGGGATGTGATGTTGAGGTTTGGAGTTTTGTGGGTGGAGGTGTTTGGGGAAAAATGTATTCAAGAAATGTATGGGGGTTTGAGAAAAATGGGTTTATGGATAGCAACCATGCCTAGTGTTAGCCAGAGGGGTGTCTGGGTGTCTTTTGGACACCCTGTTTTAAATTTGGACACCCTGTTTTATCTGTCATTTACATGTAAATGTATTGTAAGTGAACAATTTCCAGCAAATTTTGACACCCTTTTACAAAATCCTGGCTAAAACCTTGCAACCATGTACAATTATTTCTTCTTGGAAGCTTGAGGTTTTACTGAGGAGAACCAGTGATGAGATAAATCTTGACGTTTGAAACATTGCGCTCTGTTCTTCAGGAGAATGTTGTACAACTGCTAGTGCTGAGGTGTTTGAGATGGTTATAAAGTTCATCTGTAAACTGCAGTCCTCTTACTTACTCCTCAAGCAAAGCTTCAAAATCTTACTCACAGGGTTTGATACTGGAGTTCCAGAGGTATATCTGAGAGCTCAGCCGCTCTCTCCTGCTTCCTGGCGACAATCTCCAAGGCTTCAAACACTCCCTGGAGCTTCTCCACCTGGAAATCTGTCTGATTGACTGCAAAGAAAACGAACATTCGGGTTGGCAGAGTGTTATCTTTTCTTGTCTTCCATCTCTGGGACCCCGGTTCGAATCATGACGGGTGCAATACGTGGATTGGGTTTTCAGTTCCTAATACCTGATTGCTTGGGTTTTCCCTGAAATATTTCTCTTGGGTTTTCCTCCACATCTAAAACTGAAATTTCCTTCCTTGTCTTTTCTTCATTGGGTTCTTGGCTAGTACAGTGATTAAAGTTCGCTTTTCTGAGAGCTCTTGGCTTCATAACCAGAGCAAATGCAATGAAATGAAATGAAACAATGGGGATCAGGTTGGCCGATTGGTTTCTTTCCCTGCATTTCACCTCTGTGGACCCTGGTTCGAATCCCACCCAGACCGGAGCCTTGCATGTGGATTGGGTTTTCAGTCCCTACCTGATTGCGTGGGTTTTCCCCATTGGGGTTTTCCTCCCACATCTAAAACTGAACATTTCTTCTTGTTTCCTATCCAGTTATTGGCGCTAATCATGCTGTTGGATGTGTAATGATAAATAAATAAACTTCATCTCCAAATTATTACAATGGAATAATATATATGAGGGGTTAACAAAAGAGGAACGCGAAAGCACAGATTGTGGGCCCCAAAAATGGAGAGCAGTACAGGGATGAGAAAGGTCAGACTTTAATCTGAAATCAGACTTTCTGTGTCTGCCCGGTGAAAAAAGTAGCTGTTTATAAACAGATATGAACAACCCATGCTCTTTGATCTACTTCTCTAGTGCTGAGGATACTGTTCCCAGAAGCTCCTTGAAATCTATAACTCCAGGGGCTACTAAAAATGTGGAAATACTATAATTTTGACATACCTCCTAAAATTTGGATCCTATTTTCAGACTTTTTTGTTTGTAAGGACTCTCCCCACTGGCAATACTGTATGCTTTCACCGACAGAGGAAACTCTGGCCCATGGTGTTTACCACAGGGATTGGGTGTCAGGGCGTCTTTTGGACATACTGGTTTGGCTTTGAAAACCCTGCTAACAATACAAACTCAAACCTAAGATTTTCAAATTAATCAAGTTGAATTATAAAGCACAAGGACAACATTAGTAATTGTCAAAGAGCAGTATCCACACTTGATGTGACCCAACATATACATGAAATAACAAACCTGTGAAAGTTTTAGCCCAATCACTCATTGGAGTCACAAAAAAAAGAGTGAAAAAACAAATTATATGTTTTCACTGTTTTCAAACTTCAGGTTTTGGACTCGCAAGATCAAAACTAGTTGTTGTACTCATTTCTCAAAAACTATACAGCATTCCAAGCAAAAATAATGACCCACAATATTACGACAGGTCCCAAAATGTTTTGGAAGGGAATTTTTTTTGTTCTACCTTTCTGTGTCAGGTCTTTTTGGTCTGCTATTACAATCCCTGTCTCTGCTTGAAGTGACTGAGCCAGCTAGTCAAATCAACAAAACAAACAAACAAGAAAATCAAACTAAATCATGAATAATTGCACACTAGCTTTAATTAGAGACTTTCTTCTGAAGGTGTTGGGCGCTATATAAATACAATTGTTATTATTATTATTAATATTAATTTCAATTGTATAACTTTTGATTCCACCTGAAGAATGATTCTTGGTTATCAATGATCCCCCAAAATGCAATTAGTGGGGTTTTTTAAGGACTCGAGAAGAAAAGGAAGTTTTGGTGGTGGTGCGTTTGATGGGTATGTTGCAAAGATTTGAGATCTCAGTTCAAGTTTCATTTTTTTACTTCAGAGTTTCTGTTGAATGTTAAAGTGTTTAAGACAAAGGTTTGCAAGCTTCGATGGAGCTAGAATTATAATTTTATCAAATAAAAAACAAGTAAATTAAAAATTCATGTAATAATGCTTTATAGGTGTACTTACATAAAAGTCTTTTGCATTGTGGAACATTTCAGACAGACCGACCAGTTTCTCTTTAAAATTTTCACTGGAAAGAAATATTTCAAAACTTGGTTAATTTTCACCCCTCCTTTTTTGTTTTGGCCTTTACAAAGCAATGAAATAAATGAGATACACTGAATGCAACCATATTATTTTGGGCCGTTCACAATGGAAGTTTAAATGTGGCTAAACCACCCTTGAAGAATGTTACTATCCTCCCAAGAACTCTACGTGACTTGGATGTGCTCCCCAAGGACATCATTGAACTGCCCACAGTGGAGCAGTTCGAGGGGAGCCATCAGTGCCTAAAGTCACAAGCTTTTTACATGCACAACATGTAAAGAGCACCTTGCACAAGTGTCCACCGCTTAAGGCACCACAGTTCAATCCTCGTTAAGTTGCTGAACAGGCTTTACGAGTACCAGCATAGAAATATCCTCCAAACCTATTATTGCAAACTTTCCTCGCATAACTTCCACATACTTATGAGTTGCTGAAATTCTTACGTTTCTTCCAGTTGGCGAGCCTCTTCATTCTTGAAGACGGTTTTGATGTGAGCGATTCTGTTCTCCACCTCCTGATTAACATTATGCTGACTGAAATCAAACACAAAAATACTCCTAAAGCATTTCATTCCAAAAATTTCAAAAGTAAAAGGGCTCGGTTTCACAAAGCACTAAGTTCCATCTTAAGATGAGTTGTCAATATCACCATAGTGACTTGTATTGTGACATCACACTTTGCTTACCAATTAAGATTGATAGATACATCTTAAGATCAATCTTCTAGGAGTACAACTTCTTATTTGACAACTCAGACAAGAGCGACCTACCATTCGATCGCAGCTTGAGATTGAAGAACCTTGAACTGGGTTACCTTCAAGGTGTCAGCCATCTTCTGATTTGTCTCTTGTGCCAGGTTGTACTTGCTCAAAGCTAAAAGAAGAGAAACTAATATTTAGTTCCAACTCATCAAACAAAATAAATGTTTTAAGCCCCTTCAAAGTTGATGCCTGTGCTACTTAGTCTGTGCCCCCCCCCATTTGAAACCTGGACTTTTGAGATTAAAAATTACCAGAATAATGTTACATTTTATAAGAGTAGTTTTTATGTTTTTAAAATATTTGTTTCAAATTATAGGCAGAAAATGTAGTTTTTAACAACCATGTCAGAATAATCGTCATAAACAATTAGTAAACGGCATAACAAGAGTATTGAAAAGGGGCTTTAGGAAAAATATATGCTAACTACAGTTTGATTGGCCAGAAGTGCCCCCACTAGAAAAGATGGTGCACCCCTTGTTCCCCCCTAAAATGTTACCCTAGTTTTTGCCGCTGATACAAAGGAGTGACTTGAGAGTAATTTTGATCAAAATAATATGGATGAAGGTTGTAACACCCAAAGTATAATTTTTTTGCATTTTTGTTTTTTCTTGCTGTGTCTGTTGCTAGAATTTTCCATCGATATCTGTGTTGATGAAACCCCCTACGCTTCATGGAGAAATCTTTGAGATGTATATTAAGAAAATGAATCCTCAGGGGTGTCCCCCGTAAGATTCGGAATCAGACAGTGAGATAACTAGCATTGATTTAAATATAACATTCATGTTCATCACAGGTGCAGACTCACCTGCCTCAAGGGAGTTAAAGGAATAATACAACAATTGAATCAATCTTTTCAATTTTCTGGCTTCAAAACAAAATAATCATTTTGTAATCTTAAAATACGGATATTCAACGGAAAAAAACCTCGTATTTTTCTTGCCAATAAAAAGAATTTGAGATACCTGCTTCATACTTGCTTTCTAGAGATCTCCTCCTAGCTCTTGCTTCAGATAGCTTTCGCTCATTCTTTAACTTTTCTGTGGGATAGATAAGGGTGTTACCAAATGTCACTTGTTTGGACTCGAACCATGCAGCTTTTGCAAACTATTAACATTGCCAGACCTCACTCCACAAATTTTTTATGATCTTTTAAAGTAGTCAGCACACAAAATTGCTAAGCACAAACACAATTTGCTATTATGCTTAGCAGAAAAGGGTTACCCAAAACCTTAGACCTCACTCCACAAGTTCTTCATAATCTTATAAAGTAGTCAGCATACAGAATTGCTTAGCAAAAACACAATTTGCTATTATGCTTAGCAGAAAAGGGTTACCCAAACACTTAACCTCACCCACCAGTTCTTTATGATCTTATAAAGTAGTCAGCATTCAAAATTGCTAAGCATAAACACAATTTGCTATTATAATTATGCTTAGCAGAAAAGTGTTACCCAAAAACTTAGTCTTCTTCCTCTCCCCCCCCCCCTGATTTAAAGTGGTGCAGCCTTCCCCTCACACCAAACACAAGTGCCCCTTGACTGGGTGTGCACTGATCCAGTAAAGCTTTTGTTCATGATACCTTTGTTAAACCCATGTGGAGTTTTGGGTGTATGCAGACAGTCTGATGGGTGCTGTGACTTGAGTGAGGAACTTGTGACTTTTGTGGAAGGCTGTGCAGGATTTTGACTGAATAATAGCTGGAGAAAGCCCTACTGTCATGACCAAGTAAGTTTGTAGGTATATAAATTAACTTCAAAAGTCCCACAAAATAGATTTATGCAGTTGCACCAAAGCCTCTTGTTTTTTGACCAACACTAACTTAGACCCAAGCACTGTTACCGTATGGTCGGAGTTTTATTTTGGTTTGGGCCCTATCCTAGAAAACATGAACCCTACTGATCTATTCTTGGCCCTAGTTTCTTGTCAGTCCCCAGGACATTTCCCATTCATGTACAAAAAGAAACATAAAACGGTAACATATTTTAAATAAACTATTTAGGCTATATCATAATCATGTTAATGTGGGCTATATAAAATTATTCTTATCACCAGAATTGAAAGTCAACCAGATGACTGTTAATTAGTATCTAACTAACTAAAATAAAAAATCACTATAAATGTTGCTGGCTTTACCTTGAAAGCTTTTTCATTTATTCATTTATTTTTGAAGTATTACAAAACTTACTGAGAACCGAGTTGGCCTAACCTAACAAAAACGTTACAAAATCATGAACTGCATTACACTACGACTACATTCACAGTACCTTGCTGAAGATCTTTTATACTATTCTTGATGACATCAACGTGAAAACCTGGCCCCACATCTGCCATGATGAGCTAAGAAAAGGGCCACATAATTACATACTTTAGTTAGCAGAACGTACAATCGCTCACAACCAACACAAAAAACTCGTCACTGTTTTGTCCGGAAACTGAACAACGTCAATGACGGCAACTGTTTTGCAGTCAATTGAATTCAATCTCGTTAAATTATCGGGATATAAATTAAAGGGTCCATTTTAATTGAGGATACAAATTTTATCTGATATTTATTGACTTACCTGATGAAGAGCAAACTGAGAAAAGAAAGTTTTTACTTCGTTTGTTCAGTGTGAGCAGACGACGTGGATAATCTTGCACTTTGATTTAGCGCCTGACGACCGTAAATCGCTGGTAGTACACGCGTCATAATAGTGTAAATTGGTTGAGGTAACCAGCTTCCTAAATCTCAGCTGTTGTTTCAAAAGAGGGCGCTGTTGTCATCAATAGTAAAGGAAAGAAAACAATAACAAAACTTACAACAACCACAACAATAACACAGACGAGGATAAAACCTTGTCATTATTTTGAAAGCAAAACAATTCCCCCGTTCATCTCTGCATAAGAAAATTGATTTATTAAAATCACGTTTGGAATAACGTTGATTTAACATAAGCTGTAAGATTAAAATAATGCAGCCGTAACTTTGTGTTCTATTCCAGTGAGAGGAACGGAGTTTATTGGGCGTAGGGCATTGTATAATGTCCCCAAGTCCCAGAGAACAGCTAGTCAACAATTCCTGCACTCTGTTGAGAGACCCATTGTGGGTTACTAAAATCAATGAACTATATCACAATCGTGTACCGACCGTCAAAGAAAAAAGAAGACACGATAAAATGCAATGAAGTAAGGGTCGTGTACGGCCAGGGATATAATTGGAGTGTTTATTGAAATAATAACACGGTGAATAGAGTGGTGAACGGTGCTTCTATAAAATTGAATTCTAAATAATGTATCGCATTGAAAAGGTCATTTTGACTTAGCAATCACTCAAAAGAAATCACAGTTGTCTTAAATAAATGTTTGTCTAGTGTTTTCTTTTTGAAACAGCAACATCTGTCAAAATTCGTTTTAAGGAATTAAAAAAAAAAACACGCACGCACGGATGCAGACACACAGCAAAAAAAACCACGGTGTTAGTCAGGTCACCACCTTTGGGAATGGATATAAATATTAGTGCCGAGATTACACGGTGTTATTGTTCACCGTAGTCCTACGTCGCAGTCTAAATTGACGCGTTGCCCTTAAAGTGCATGCCGGTAAAAACAGCTCAATGCCGGCCTGGCGACTTTGGCTGCCCATGCCGCAGACTGATGCCATTATTCTTCATACGGTTATCATTTAAACATAGGCCTAATGGCAAATGGTAAGTAGGCCTAGTGTTTGGGGAAAATAAGAATGAAATGTGGTTATTTTTTTCAGGAACTTGACCCAGGACCGTGCTGTCTTTACCGTATTTTCGTTCCGTCTGAAACACTCTGCTGCGAGGAAACTGCCTCTAGCACCCAATTTCGATATGCTAAAACCGAAAACACAATAGTTATTAATGAATGTGCCCCAAATTCCGTGACTTATAAAATTTAGCCCTCTGTGGCCAAGTTCGCACTCAGACAATTGTCGACTGGGGGTCGATATTGCCCGGTACCCAAAACATTGTTTAGCATGAGTACCAGTATAGATCACCCACTAGTAGTCGACAAAATTGGTCCGTATTTGGCCCCAGTACGACGGATAAACTTAAGTTTCATGACGTCATTGTGTAAAACTTTACTAGGCCAATAGGGCACTTGCAGCGCGACGGGCGATACCCTGTAGAACTTCCAGCCCCGTTTATACAACAATGAATAATAGACCGCGTACCGGGTATGTCACAAAGGATTTGGTTGTTCCTCTGCATGTTTGATGAATCAGAATTTATTTTTCAGAGATTTATGTTTAAATTCATTATTAATGCAACGTCAGATGCAGCTGCGCGGCTCATTATATGCATAGAAAAATAACGATCGGGTTACCTTGGTGTATGTTCACTCACTTCAGACTCAATGTCGTCAGGAGTTCCGACCAGAGCCGCACATTTTCAAACAGGGCATGAAAATAGAGACGTTGTAAACTATTCATGTTCTGTGATGACGTAATGGACTCATATATACCAAGAAATCACATGACTGCATGTCTGTCTGTCGTCATTGAGATATAAGTGACGTGTACGAGACATTCCAATGATAGATCATGGAGGAAGAAAATAGATCAAGCATGAATGTTGACAATATAGCCGTAAATAAATGTGGCCAGTCTAAAGTACTCTGATGATGCGTCGATGACAGAATTGGGATTTCAACACCAGTGGGAAATGAAGAATTCGAAAAAGCCTATTTTACTAATCATTCTAGAGGAAATCTTGAGGTGCTAAGGGTTAAGCGATTGGATTCAACCGAATGTTCTGTTTATGATTTCCAAGATGATGAATAAATTTTTAAAAAGCGACACCGTGATGGAAAATACCTTAGGGATTCCCGGCTGAAGGGATTTTGGTTCTTCTTTTTTATTTTTATTTTTTTTTCCCTTTTTCGTATAAGCTTGTGTGGGTGCCCTGGAATATTCTGGAGAAAGATTTTCTGATGATTCTTCGATCTACTGGCAGAATTTGAGATTAATTTATTATGACCAACCTGAACTTGCAAGATAGACTGGAGTGGAAAGGTGTTTTTTTTTAGGTTTTTTTAACACGATTGAATTCATAATGTTCGTGTTATTATCACCATGGCAACGGAAGGGAAATACGATAATTATGTACAAGGTTCTCCCATTTCCCCCAAATTTGCATATGTACCCCCCCCCCCATAATGGATAATAGAGAAAGCAAAAAATTGCTTTTCATCACCCGTGGCGATGGGTCTCCCAGAAGGCCCAACCTCACGCCCAATTGTGACTCAAAAGGTTCAAGATGATCGAGCACGGAACGAGGCTGAAAAATATTCACATAAAAACTCAAATGTGGCTATTTTCCATCAAGCCTTCGGTCGTTCCCGCGGTCATACAGTATTGTTTGCACCCCTTATGGGATTCTCGCAAGTGTTTCTGGTCAGTTAAACACCCACATTAGTCTCACAAGGTACTTGTCCCAAAGGTAACGTTTCCCACTTGAGATGTGAATACGGGTCAGGTGAGAAGGTTACTTGAGAAACAATACCAACTAACTCGTTAAGGGGGGATGTGTCGCAATTTTTTCCCGAAACACACTCTAAACAAAGACCGGGTTAGATATGACCCATATTCCGGGTTCCTGGGGCCGAGTTCCCAAAGAGATAAGACTAGTCTTATCTGAAGTTAGGACCAGTAATACTGGTCTTAACTTAAGACTAGTTATCTCTTAGAATTGTCTAGGACTATAGTCCTAAGTTAGGAAGAGTTTTGTGAAATCGTTCCAGGACCCATTTTCTGCTTCAGTATGACCCGGAATCTGTGTCAAAATGATCCATGGGTCAAACTGACGCAGAATCCGAGTTAAAATCCTATTTTTAATCTTGTTCCGGGTCAGCCTGACCCAGCAATGGGTCAGGACTGCGCCCACTGGGACCCGGAATCCGGATCAATTCTGATCCAGGAACTCTTTTAGAGTGCTATTGGAAACACCCATTTCTTAGAAGAATACTCAAATACCCGACTCCTTCTTAAAAGTGTGTACAATCATAATGCTCATCTAAAAGACAGGAAGAGGTAAGGCAATTTGGAATCGTTCGTCATGTTTATTGAAATCATGCTTATACATACAAATAATTATTGTTTGTAATCCAATTTGCAATGGCATATGAAACCTCTCTCCAAAGTGCCCAAACAAACTTATAATACAAGTTTGTATGCTTTAAAGGGACACGTTGCCTTGGATCGGACGAGTTGGTCAACAAAAAATGCGTTTGAAACCGTTTGTTATAAAATGCACATGGTTAGAAAGACGTTATAAAGACGTTATAAAAGTAGAATACAATGATCCACACAAATATGCCTCGAAATTGCGTGGTTTTCCTTTTACTTTGCGAACAAACACGGTCGGCCATTTTGTGGAGTCAAAATGCCACAAAATGGCCGACCGTGTTTGTTTACGATGTAAAAGGAAAACCACGCAATTTCGAGACATATTTGTGTGGATCATTGTATTCTACTTTTAAAACATCTTTCAACTGTATGAATTTTTTAACAAATGGTTACAAATGCTTTTTATAGACCAACTCGCCCGATCCAAGGCAACGTGTCCCTTTAAAGGGGTATTACTATTAGTAATTGGAACCAACTGTTTGTTTCAATTCTATATAGTCGTAGATAATTATACACCATAAAACTAACCTGTGAAAATTTCATTTCAAAAGGTGGTAGCGTTTTTGAGTTATTGCCGAAAATCTGGAGCGGTTTGTCCACGCTAGAAGAATAATTTGCAATTGGAATCTGAGAAGCGTTAGAAGCGTTACTGCAGTAACGCTTCTCAGATTCAAATTTTTGGGATAAAAAGTGATATCTGTTTCCATAACCGCAGTACTTCGAAGTTTCTCCAAATGCATTAAACTATCCCGAAGCTGCTGTACTTCTTACCAAGTAAGTGTTTATTTACATTTATTTTCAGAGTCATTACCAAACGTATACAGACCCTTTAACTCTTCCTTAAAACGTGTACAGACCCTTTAACTCTTCCTTAAAACGTGTACAGACCCTTTAACTCTTCCTAAAACACAAACACAAAAAGTGTCACCATTAAGAAGAAAAACAACAATTAACATTGTCCCTTGCCGAGTAGTTGTCAAAACAAATTAATGGCGTAAGATTGTGCCATTTCAGGTCGCTCACTGCACCCGGCTAATTTAACGTTCAGGGGACGTTGGTGGTCTGTTTTCACAACGTAATAAGGCGTGAACTCCATCCCATAAGTCGGTCAAATTGTCAATAAAGGTTCTTTTGTAATGCTGTGCTTTTTGTTTTTCAGCCCCGGGGTGAATGGAATATAGGTCATGGTTAAACAAACATTGATTAATTATTGAAAATATCTATTTCCCCTGGCCTTTTAATGTGGTAGAAATTCATTGAGTGGCTTAGTTTGGAATACAAAACAGCATTAAGCCCTTTTCACACGACAGCAAATTAGCAAGGGTTCCTTGCTTAATTTTAGCATGGCTGCGAAATTGCACCTCGTATGAAAGGACTTCATCAGTGTGTATACTGTCCATATATTACGGCAAATTTGAGAAGATTTCACTAGGGACCTTGGACAGTCCAAACATTGTTGTCCTTTCACACGAGGTGCAATTTCGCAACCATGCTAAAATTAAGCAAGGGACCCTTGCTAAATTGCTGTCGTGTGAAAAGGGCTCAACAAAGTAAATACAACAATTTCTGCCTATTTAACTCACCTCCATTGCTGCAGGTTCCTTTTTAAAGGAAAAGCGAAAGTTATTGGCACACCACGATGTTATTATAGATCTAATGTGAAAAGGTTAATTATAATTAGTTATAATGAAAGCCGAGTTTAAATAAATTGCGGCTGTGGTTTCTGATACAGAATGGAGGTACACCTGGTTGTGAAAGTATAAACATTTGTCAATAACGTACCGGTATACCTTTTCCCACAAAGGTTTTGGATTAATAAACAGACGAATGTTACTTATTTTGATTGCCGTGATCAAAATAAGCAGGTATGAACGTGCACACAAAATTGCTTTGCTATTAATTTTTGTGCACCATAAGACAAAGTTATTCTTAAATATTGGTGAAAACATTGTGTGGACGTGTGTAAGTCCACTTAGTGTTTCAAATCGTAACAATGCGTGGACTTCTTTTGTCCTCAGGTCAACATTCATTCTTGCTTATCACACACTTAATGATAAACCTCAAATCTTATGTCAATTTATACAGGTTGGTTGTATTAAAGGGATTGTATACGTTTGGTAATTGAAACCCACTGTTTGTTTCGATCCTATATAGTTGTAGATAATATATACCATAAAACTAACCTGCGAAAATTTGCATTTCAAAAGGTTGTAGCATAAAAACTTACTTGGTATGGAGTACAGCATGGCTTTGGATAATATAATGCATTTTGAGAAACTTTTTACTTCGAGGTACTGCGGTTATGGTTAGGTTAGTTCTATGGTATCTACAACTATATAGAACTGAAACAAACAGTGGGTTCCAGTTACCAAACGTATACAGACCCTTTAAATTGTATACCGTCGGTCTCTTTGTAGCACCACACGGTTCAGCAAATGCGACGCTCAGAGGAAACTTGAGCGCAAAAAAACTATAAATATTTAAGATATTTCCTAGAATGATAACTACACCTGATAAAAGTTGTTTTTTGGGGAAACCAAAGCGTAGAGCACCTGTTCTTATAAACCATCAAAAGCGGTAATCGCAGGTATATCAAATTCGGTTACTGGCTTTGGCGGATATAGAATGCTATAGAAAATTGTTTTTTTTTTATTTATTGCAATTTATCTTTAGTTGTGTAGATGCCGTCCTTCGTTATTTATTCATTCCAAAAGACTTGCAACTTTCGGGATCTTAACTGAAGCTGACTGATTCATTTGAATGGAAAGGTGTTTGAAGAAGTTTTTTATTTCACTATCGATATTATAGTCGACACATACATCAAACTTGGTCCTAATAGAGTGACCCATACAAATGTCGTCACAATGCATGTGCGCAACCAAAATAGCTAAATTAATATTGGTTTTATATTATGTTGGTGACTTTTTGGCAAAATAGAATAAGCCGATACGGTACAGGCAAAATTTCAAAAAGTAACTCAACCCTTCAACGCTTCGTCTAGTAATGGGCAAAAGCATTTTTTTTAAAGGGGATGGCAGCTCTCATCTATGACTAGCGTGTCAGAGTCATTATCAATTATCGAGCTTTCTTTTCATTCACAGACGTCCCGTAGTCTGGTTCTACAACCCACACTGATTTCAGTCACATTATAATTATGATTTCAATCCAAATTGATCAAAATATCTCTGCGGTTTCATTCAATGGGTTTGTTATGCATGAGAGCCTCGACATTCACTGTGACGTCAGGCCACCTATAGTCAATATAAAATTACCGTGAAGTGGTAAATGCATTGCACTTTACTCTGGGAGCAATTAGGAGTAAAATCAGCCATGACTTTCCCGCGTGGCTGCTTTCTCAAAGTAATACCGATAACTATGAAGTACCCTTCTATTTTAAACGACACTTTGTCACTCCTGGCTGTGTGATATATTCGGCCATTTTCGGTCTATTATCGAGGGCCATCGTCTTGATTTTTCTGCAAACCCTTTGACCATGTCTCATTTCAAAGTGTTGACCAAGTTCAATTATGGAATAAACTCACATCACGGGAGTGTGCAGAGAGCTTCAAATAGTGCAACCTGCATGGTGTATCCTATCTGCAGTAAGAGACACGCACATAATTTACATGAGATTTATCGAATATTACACTTAGGAGAATAATCCTATTTTCACCAGTCCTTTGGTACGATGCACTTCCATAAAACTGGCGTTTACTTCACCTAAATGCAGTCACCAAAAGGCACTTTGATGTCTCTTTAGTAAGGTTTTCGTAAAACAGTTAAGTGGTTGAAGGTTGTGAATAACATTAATTTGTCTTTTTTCCATGGGACGTTTATAGACCTTAAGGGCATGTTTTTCACTAAACTGATTCAACAATAAAATTAAACATTAACTTTGAAAATAAAACTCCATTTAGGTGCATTATCGACCAAATGTATTTAATGTGTATTTTTGACCTTTTTTATTGTTGTTTACCGTAACACTATCACTCAGCATTTAGGTTATGATTTGCTTCACTTGATGTACAAGTGATACATTTTATCTGTGAACATTTTAGTTTTTCATCTCAAAATTGTTGTTGTTAAATTGTATTATTTTCCTTTTAATTGCAACCAAGGGATCCTCAAAACAATTCTCTTATTGGATCCCCTCGCCATCGCCGAGGTAAAACAATAGAAGCTTGGCACATCTCTTAGCCAATGATAAGTCTTTATTTGACCTCGGTGAGGGCGCTGTCTGGGCGTGTGACGTCATAAGGGTTCTTTTACAGCCTGAAGGCCTAAACTTAACAAACATTCATGCGAATTGTTCGTCCCAGGATTTACGATGATAACATTTCCAGTATTAACGGAAACTTTTTTCTTTTCCTTGGGAGAAGAAACGTAGACCAGTTATTTACATGTGTGTTTCGTTTTGTCTGAAGTATTTGTTCTCCACTTAATTTGATCTTTGCAAGAAGAAAAAAATAAGCCTAAATTACCACAGGAAGTAGCACCATAATCATGCAGCTAGCAGCAGTGTTTACAAACGTATACCATTTCGTCAACACACACGCAAACGCTCCTTTTTTTAGCCGTTCATACAAGACCGTGTAACCTAACCCACCACGATGGATAAATCATCACCGTAGCGCGCCACCCTTGTACCCGAAGTTGGCTCACTTTGCGCCTCGAAAGGCATCTACGGTGACACCGACTCGGTGTCCGGTGTAGTTTCACGACACGGTAGCGCACCGCTGTCCTGCCAGGCATGTTCAAGTGCTGGACCTGACAAGCTGACGTGACTTTGAAGAGGGTAAATTAAATTCGCACCCTTTTGGCTTTGTTCAGACGCAAAGAAGAGGTTTCTGTACTCAGTATAATGTTTGCGATCGTTAGTATTGATTTAGTGGACCGCGAGTGTAGAGACAGGCGGTGTATGGAATCAAACTTACCGGTGTGTTTTGTCGAGAGATGAGGTTTTGGTTAAACCCGTCACTTGCGTCAATAAAAGTAACATAAGAAGCGATTTGCACCATTTTATCAAGTGTTTCTCTATCTATAGAAAAGAGAAATTCGATGCTTCATCAGCTGACCATGAAGTTAACACCAGAGGGCGCCATTATTCCACTCGGGCCCACAGCTGTGGATTGAGAGAGTTGCGACAACTTGGGTTTAGAAGCTATTTTCGGTCCAAATATCGGATATGCGCACACGAGACCGAAAATGGCGTCCAGCAAGCACGTGACCAAAGAAAACTAGTCCCTCCAAGTCGCAACTCTCTCAATACACAGCTCTGCTCAGGCCAACAGTCTCTGCCGAAGGTAGACTGGTCTCCTGTCTTTAGCCTCAGGGATAACTTGATGTATGACGTCTGGAATTGGGATCACTTCTCGTGACGTCACATAATGGAGAACCGTGCGGAACATTCGTCCAAGTTGAACTCAGTTTAGATTGAGTGAATATTTTCCCGCTGTTTTGTCTTAAAGGCACTGAACACGTTTGGTAATTGTCAAAGACCAGTGTTCTCACTTGGTGTATCCCAACATATGCATAAAATAACAAGCCTGTGAAAATTTGGGCTCAATTGGTCATCGAAGTTGCAAGAAAATGTTGAAAGAAAAAACACCCTTGTTGTGCAAATTTGTGTGCTTTCAGATAGGACTAAAAACTTCTTGCAAGAAGTTTTTATTATTTTAGTGAGAAATTACCTCTTTCTCAAAAACTACGTTACTTCAGAGGGAGTCGTTTCTCGCAATGTGTTTTACTATCAACAGCTCTCTGTTGCTTGTTACCAAGTCAGTGTTTATGTTAATATATATTTTGAGTAATTACCAAACGTGTACAGTGCCTGTAAGTCCCTTTGCATTTGTGTTTGCAATGGAGATGAACGTGTTATACCTGGAATTACTTTATCTTAATGATGCAGTGTCAACATTACCGATGATGTAACTTTTCTGTTTCAAAGTATTCGATATAATTAGCAGTGGTTTTGCCAAGTTACATACACTGTTTTGATTCAAAGATAGTTTTAAATAATACGGTTATATAACAGCCAAACTGTCAACATTTTAAATTCTCTAAACCTCATCTCAAACTTCTTTAAAGAAATGCATCGAGTCAGTACACTTAAACTGCAATGATGTAATTTCTACACTCCATCTTACCTTTGCCCAAATCTTGTTAAGGACTAATTTTCTGGTTCCCCAAAGTACCTTCTTATAATCCAGTCTCGGGAAAAATGATTTTTCGTTGCTCTCTTTCAATTTAATCGGAGGACTCCTCTTTGGTTGTCCCCATGAGAACGAAGATCTCAAAATAGTGCATATTCGCACGGGGTCGAATACTCACGCGGCTTTAATACAATTAAAATGATATATCACTTCCAATCTTTGACGCACGCTGGTGGGGATTGTTTACGCGGGAATTCCATCAAAATTCTCGTGCAGGTGTTTGACTCTGCTCTTAAAAGCTTCTTTAATAGACTCCCTTGCATACGACGTCACACTCTCAAACAGCGCCCTCACTGCGGCAAAAGGAGGCAGTTCATTGGACAATAGCTGTTTTTGTGCGTAAAAACGTGCGCGTGACCTCAGCGTACTTGCCCGTTATGCAAGGGTCAAATTTCGCGCGTATTGAACGATGAGTCACGTTAAAATGCGATTCATTTCCTTCACGCGTAACCAAAATCTTCCCCAAAAATGTTTGAATACACGCGCGGGTGATTTAAAAACAATTTGATTTGGGAGGAGGGGAGGAGCTAATGATCATCGAGGGGGTGAAATGAAGTGACGGATTCGAAAATTCTGAAAAAAATAAGGGCTGCTATATCACAAATAAAAAAAGAAGAAGCTTTTTACAGTTAAAATAATTCGAAATCAAACTTTTTCGTGGAAGGATGAGGCTTGCAATAGCATCGTTTACAGATGAAATTGTATGTCGCACAAATTGCGTTTTAAATTTTTGTTTTGTTTGTAGTCATGTGAATAAGTTGGATAATTTTATTTATTCAAATTTGTATATGTATATATATATATATATGTGTATAATTGTCTTTTTACTCGAGGATACCAATGAAGCTTTTCGACGTTTTTCTTTGAATATAAATTATTGTTCTCAACAGTCCCCTTGAAATACAGTTTACTTATCATGGAAGCCAATGCAACGTGGATTGCTTTCATTTGTTGAAGTGGTGGTAATTGGAGAGAATACAGCGTGCGATTGTTATGAATGCAAAATGTTATTGGAGGAAGAAATATTGAAATGAACTAGACCATTTGTGGAGGCCAGACGCTTTCATACTGATTAATGTTAGGCACTGAGATCTTTCGCCGACTATCAAAAGAAGCGTGACGTGATTAAAGACATAACATTTATCGTATCAAAGAGAACATAAATGCGTTTTCACTTTCACCAAGAACATAATTTCGATTAGCATCCATGAGAGACCAATGTCACAAGTTGGGTGTTAAACCAATTTTGTGCTTAAGATTGACCCACCTGTCGTCAACACCGCAATATGTCTTGGTTGTGCTGTGGAGTCAGTTTCTCTGTGTGGTTTACCGTGTAGTGCGCATTAATTTTCAGATTAAAATGAGTGTTCTTTTACATGCTCGCAATTTTTCACAATCATACAATTTGACTCATGTATAGGGTGTGCGGTCGAGTGGTCTAGGGAGTTGAACTCAAGTTCTGTAATTTACAGAATGTGGGTTCGAATCCTGGTCTGGTCTTTCGCGACACTTGTGTCCTTGAGGCTCTTTATCATAATTGCTTCTCTCCACCCAGGAGTACAAATGGGTACCGGTGAGAGCTGGGGAGTAATCTGCGATGGACTGGCAGCCTGTCCAGGGGGAATAGAAATATTATCAGTCGTTTTATGCCAATGAAACCGGATATAAACCCTGGCCTGATGAGTAATGTGTGCTACGTCATCACACAAGCATTTTACGCTGGTTTCTTATTTATTTTATGTTTGCTAACTTAGGTTATTGCAGGGGGCCATCGGAAGGATGCTACCAAAGGCTGAATTGAATTAATCTCTTTTCTTTGATCATGTTGTATGGGCCAAAACCCTTACATCAACACAAATATTAAATTAAAATTTCACCCTCGTCAAATAATACAGAGCAGAGCAGAGTCCCAATTCAACAGACATAGTCTAACCATGTTGTTCTCGCTAAAATTAGCTATGAAGGAATATCAAAATACACATTGTTTTAAATTGATTTTTTGTCCTTCTTCTTTTTTACAGATTGCACCCGATCAATTCTGAAAGCTACTCAAGATACAGGGCAACAAAAAAGGCGAGACAAACAGTAGAGAGGCCTCAGGAAAGCTGAAGGTAGGGATTCATTTTCTTTATGTCCTAGATTTGATCATAAAATGGTGGGAAGTTTGCAGCTCTTTAAAGTTATAAAGTGCCACTGTTTGGTTTTACAGGGATTTTTCAAAACCATGACCACGGCTTCATCCCCGGGTTTATGCTTCGTCAGTGAAATTCGAGATGTGTGATTAAAGTATACGGAAGTCTGTCCTTGTATAGTCACATTCAAACCGAGGACGACAATAGGTCCACGATTGCTGTCACAAAGTAAAACAATCGGATCCACGTTTTTCGGGACAAAGGGTTAGAGAGAAGGTATATACGTTTGGTAATCACTCTTAAAATTAATGGCAATAACAACTTACTTGGTTAGAAGTACAGCAGCTTTCGATAGTATAAAGCATTTTGAAAATCATTTCACTTCGAAGTAATGTGGTTATGGAAAAAGATATCAGTTTCTATCACCCAAAATTTGAATCTGACGTTACTGTCAGATACGTGTCTTAGATTGTGTATTCCAATTACGGATTATTCTTCCTGCGTGGAAATAACCGCTCCGGGTTTTTGGCGATATCTCAAAAACGCTACCACCTTTTGAAATGAAATTTTAAAAAGTTAGTTTTATTGTATATAAGTTTATATATAGGATTACAACAATCGAACGGCTCCAAAAACCAAAGGTATACGTTCCCTTTAAACAAATTAGAGTCCACGATTGGAGGCTGTTACACCCTTGTGTGGGCTGAAGTAGAAGTCGCGGTTTCAATGTCAGTGTTGCACGATATATTTGGAGACACTAGACGAACAGAATGAAAAATCTGGAGAGAAAAAAATCAACACAAAAACGATAAAAGATTTTTACATTATCTTTCTAATTGCCAAGTATGAAAACCACGACAATGTATGCGAATGTCTTTGATGTAAACATGATGTGCGTGTGTCGAGAAGTGTTATCCAAAGTGGGAACGCCACTTCAGGTTTTTTTAAAGTGAAAAACGTAAACATTCCTCTACAAAATAGTGTCACTGGCCGACAAGACATTGAGTGGGGGCACTGAATATATATTTTGTTCTTCATTCTCAGCCCTATGATGAGGTTATAATGCACTGATTTTAATTTACTGTATACAGAGGCATTATCAAACCCCTTAACGGATGCTTCACCATCCATGAATTTCACGCCTCGATGAATATATCTCGTCTGGACCACTATGGCAATAGAATCATATAACCTTGGGTTGAAGTCAAGCTTAAGGGAACGATCACGATATCACTATTTTTAAAGGTAAGATACATGAACTTGTGACGATCAACTAACTTCTACGTTACTCAAAACCTCCACTGTGAAAAAACAACAACAGTAATTTAACGGTTATCTGGCAACATGAGAGCCGAGAAAATTACCGTAACAAATTACGGGAATTGTTTACAACGCTGCAAACAAACCACACTCAGTAAGTTTGCTCTCTGTCCGTGCAGATCAAAATTATTCGGTGCCAAAAATTTGTTTGTATTTTGTCTCATGTTTCTTCTTCTTTATTGTGGTACTGGTTTTAATATAAATATATATGTTAAAAGTATTAAGTTGATGAATACTGTTTTACACTTTGTAACCTTTTATAGGGTGTATCTTATTATACAACTTTAATTATACATTGAAAAATTGTTGGCCTACTTGCCACATGTTTAAATTTGTCTGTTTATAATACTTATACCAGAATAATAATAAGTGAAGGGGAACATTTTGGTAATCGTAAAGTGTACGCTTATTGTTTGGTAAGTCAGCGTCAAATCACTGGAATGTTTTATGGATAATTTGTATGAACTCCACACCATAACATTTTGTTTATTTCCATCTGAAATGTTCTATTATTTTTAAAATTGACTCTTCGTTATGAACCTGCACATATACGTGCAAGATATAAACCATTTTCGGCATTGCTTTGAACAAGAGACCATCATTACTTTATTATTGTTCTGAGTTTGGGTTTTTTGATGGTGTGTTATTTGAAACTAGGGGATTGGAAAACATTTCGGGGAAAATTTCTCCTTTAAATTGTCAAATTTAATAACACCCCCCCACTCAAAAAAAAACTTTAAAAAACCCACCAACAACATCAACAAAAACAACAACAAACAAACAAACAAACAAACAAACAAACAAACACCTCAAAAACTAAAAAATAAGCAAAGGTTAATAAAAATTATTTAGGGAAGCTTGTGAATGTGTTGTCAGAGGAGAGGGTTGATCGAGAAAGGGGTGTTGATGATGGGTTTTTTTATTCAACGTGAATGAGAATCAGTATTTTAAATTTCGAAGCACAAATAATATCTTTAGAGAAAAGTTTTCTGGAATATACCCTTTACGAAATTTAAACAGACAAACATACAAACACCCCAACAAACAAAAACAACAAAAACCAACATGTTTCAATTGATACTTATAATAAGTTAATATAAGGGAAGCTTGTGGGTTAAAAGCTTTGTTGTTTTCGATCATACGATTTGTGTATTGTCTACCTTTAATGTTTCATCTCCTGTTTATTTATTTATTTTGTATTAAAGATTTGCGATATTGAAAATCAAAGGAAGTATTGGGCGTCGGGATGGTTGGTGCGGGCTGAATGACGTAGCAATCAAAACAGAGAAACTCTGGGAAAGAGTCAGCGTTGATGTTTGCTCGCTCCCAGCAGTTAACAAAACTCACTACTTCTTCCTTCGGGGAAGTTGTATTCGCAGCCAAGACAAATTAAGTGCATCACTGTGAATTAGAATCGGGTTTCATTGCGAGGCAGCCATGTTGTTTTATCCGATTTAAATTAATGTAACCATACCGAGACTCGGAGGACAATAGTAGCCTGGTCCCTTTATATTAAATCTGTAATCAGTATTAATCATCGGTTCTGTACATAGGGTACATGGCAGAGGTAAGAATGTGACAACAGTCCCTGTATTAAAATGTGAATCCATGAATATGTTGTTGCTGGGTGTGGACTTTTAGTCCTAAACTTACTTGACATTGGTAGTCAGAATTCATGAGATTCAATTAGTAAATTGTGGCGTGTCGTGGCCGAGCGGATAAGAGCACCGGACTCAAGCTTTGGTGTTTCTGATCAGCAGAGTGTGGGTTCGAGTCCCAGTCGTGACACTTGTGTCCATAAGCAAGACACTTAACCATTATTGCTGCATCCTTCGGATGGGACGTAAAGCCGTTGGTCCCGTGTGTTGTGTAATGCACGTAAAAGAACCCAGTGCACTTATCGAAAAGAGAAGGGATTCGCCCCGGTGTTCCTGGTTTGATTGGCTGCATATTGCGCCACAGCACCTTGTAAACCATTACATTGTGCTAAGTAAAGGAGTAGGTCTCATACTTACGTAGCCCCACAAACCTTGCAGGTAAATACTGAATGTTGAAGCGCCTTGAGCGTCACTGAGTGACGGATATGAGCGCTATATAAGAAGCCATTATTATTATTGTTATTATTATTATTAATAAACGATGACGCAGCAAAATCTTGGTCAGCATTACGACTGGCCAGCCATAGTTTGTATAATCGAGGCATACACCTAATCAAGAAAACTGTACAATAGTCTTTGATGGATTTCTAGTATTCGGGGGAACTACTCTCATTTGCCGACATTTTCACAGGTGGTTACATTGAATGTATCGCCGAGGAGAGGGTGGATCGAGGTTAAGGGTGTTGATGATGTGACTTTTATTCAACATAAATGGGAATAATATAGTTTAAAAATCGAAGCACAACTCTCTTTAGAGTAAATTGCTATAGAATATACCCTTCACGAAATACTTCCCCTCCCTCCGTTTGCCATTAACCTTATTCCTCTGATGAAGTTCAATATGCCAAGATGAACAAGAAGAAAAAATTGGCATGGCATTTTTGTGGCAATCCGACCCTTAAATGATGAATTTGCAAGTTTATTCCTTCGTGATACAACTAGTCACGCACCATAGACGTCATTTCAAAGTCCTAGGAGATATAAGGATTACCCCCAGACTGTGGCAGATTACGTCTTACTTTGTGTTCGGTTTTCAATTGTAGGTAAAGTTAGAAATGGTTGGGCCGCCACGCACCACCAAGTTGATTGGGGTGTGCATAACCGTCATTAGTTTTTTCCAAATTGAGGCGGTTTTTTGCGATTTGACCTTTCGATTTGGGTCTTCTTGCAGTCATTTCCTAAAGTAAGACGAGGAAAGTACGTTTATTCATCGATTATCGTTCCAAATGTATGTTGTTGATGAGAGATCAGGTTGGCTTAACGGTGTCTTTCCCGGTGTTTCACCCCAGTGGACCCCGGTTCGTATCCCGCCGCAGACCTGACCTGGCATTATGGTTTTCACTCCCTGATTTCGTGGATTTAGTTGCTCTCTTGTCGAAAACTGAACATTTCTTCCTTCGGGCCTACGGGTTACAGTGATAGTCAATTATTTCAATCCGCTGGTTTCATTACCAGAAAGATTTAAACAAAGATTATACTAGAAAAATGATACAAAACGTTTGTGATGCATTGTAGCAAAAAATGCGATTTACTTATAATTATTTAGAAGCTCTTCTATACCCCTACCCCTCACCCTACCCCACCCCCACAATTGATGACATTCAAGCAGCTCAACCTAAGATACAAAATCCAATCAGCATTCTTGACTACTTGGCTGGATCTAGACATGAACACGTTGTCAATTACCGCCAAGTTCACAATTCTCTTGGGACGTCCACGTCGCTATTTACACGCTCACAATCTCAATCACCAGGAGAAGATAAAAAACGAGTGAATTACGGTTTTTTTTAAAGAATGAGCGACGCCAAACTCGCATCGTAATTTAATTTACTCTTGACCGCCTGTAATTACCTCTGTTCTCACCTTTAGGAGAGGATGGCTGCTGGAGGAACAGCGGGTGAAAAACCTGCCCAGAGTGAAAATGATCTTTTTAAAATTGAAACGAAAACAAAGACAAGAAAATTACAATAAAATATTGAATGAATAATGGGCTTCAGAAATAATCATCACCATGTTTTTAAATGACATAACCATCCCAAGGATAAATAACATAAACTTCTTGTGGGTATTCTGCTCTCGAAAAAGGATCAAAAACATAAATATAGTCATCTTTTAACCCTAACCCTAACCCTACTTAATTGGGGAATATTGCTATTATATTAGTATATATTTCTGGTATTGAAATTAAGGATGCCTCATAAATTAACTTAATCACTGTAGCTCGCAAGCCTGAGGAAACCTGTAAACAAGGGTGCTTGCTATGCGAACTAGAAACACCGGGGTTAACCCCTACTCTATCCGCCGATAAGTGACCAGTGAGAGTTCTTTTACGTGCGCTACGTACACGAGACCTTCGGCTTTACGTCCCATCCGAAGGACAAAGCAATAATAGTTACCTTTCTGACAGCAAGGACACAAGTGTCAACACCGGGACTTGAACCCACACTCTGCTGATCAGAAACACCAGAGCTTGAATCTTGCGTTCTTAACCGCTCGACCACGACACGTCACAAATGAATTAATCAGTGACGTCAATTTTCCTCATTGTAATAATTCAAGCACTGGAAAATTTGACCATCCCTCTTGCGTTTTAAAGGTACAATTGAAATCGATTGAGGATAACTCTGAGAGGGTTTCTACTTTGATCAAGTTGTTTAAAAAATAGGTTTTTCGATTTAAAATCATGAATTGTTATTCGCATAATAACAAAAACTGGAGGCCACCTTGTGTAGGTTTACACTGGGGCGCCCTCTATCGAATATCGATGACAGCGATAATTTTTATCTTCGATATTCCGTCTTTTGACCTACCATCCAAAGGGGAAACGGAAAGGTGGACACCAACTTTGAGAAGAGAAATTCATTATCACTGTACAACTACACTGCAAAAACTTGAGTGTTAAAGTTGACACCATGTGTGTTGTCACATTATAATATACTGAACAGAGAATCAAAATTAACATCATTGGGTGTTAAAATAACACCATTGTAATTGTCTTTGCAGCAATTAGTGTTATTTGAACACCCTATGGTGTAAATTTAACACCCCAGTTTTTGCAGTGTAAGGGATAACATGGATACCGTTTCATTCGAGACGCTAATATTAAAACGGTAACAACCTGGTACGTGAATTTTGAAAAAAAAACTGTCCGGGAGACAGGTTTCTCCAACGAGCCTGGTGACGCAACGTTTCTCCTATACACCCGACCTTCCGGAAAAACTACTCCCCGCGTGCTGCTATCCTCAAGTCAATTCTTACAGTCCATGACTCCTACGTCTACGACCGACTCTCGTCATCACCCCCTGGCCTTGAATAATGTTCAAGGCGGGTCTTTTAATCGTCGGAGGAAGGAAGGTTAATAACCCGTGAAGAAAGAGATTCTTCCTGACAGTGGTGAGACCATAAAAGACACGCCGAATGAAAACCACAAAAATGGCAGGTGTTGTACACCAGGGGGAAATTCCGGTCGAATGCCCGAAATAGAGCAGTGACGTACATAGTAGTCACAAGGTCAGAAATGATGGTGGGTCCAAATCACAATGTCCAATAATGGTACAAATGGAATACCCAAAGCCATGAATGCGTAAACATGGATGGTCACAGAAATATACTGTCAATATTTGTAGGCTAAATGGTTTCTTTTTGAACTCGGTCACAGTTAAATCGTCTTGACATAATACAGACAATTATTTTCTATGAGAAAAGTTTTTAAAAGGGAAAGTAAAAGGGAAACTTATAGGCTACTCCAAAAAATGGCAAAACCAAGATTTATTGTGGTGAGGACGTCAGGTGAATTAGGTCCCTAATGTGAATTCTCGCAGACCATGGGATGTATAGACTTGAAATAAGTCGTATTGGAATCTGCACAAACTTATGTAAGAATTGCGGTACTTAACGGCTTGGTTTCAAGCCTATGTGTTTGTGGTGTATTAAACGATGCGAATGGGACGGAGACTACAAATGAAACCTTTGCAGAATAATAACGAGTGACACTTTGCATTGATACGCAATTCTTATAAAGCGCTTTCTCACGAGTGCATTATTTTACAATATTTAGATATAGGCCTACTCGACCTTCTAGATAGCGCTTTATTACTTGTGCATTATTCTACATTATTCAGATAGCTCGACCTTCTAGATGATAAATATTTAGAGATAAGACGTCTTGAATGTCGGCTTGACTTGTGACGATATTTTTCAGATGCATCTTTCAGAGAGGAAATGCATTTATTCCTGAATTTGGGTCAATGTTAGAGGCATACAATAAAATTGATTAATATTTTTTATTTAATAAGCGCGGCCTCGAAGCACGAAACTTTACTGGATAGTTTGATCACTGGAGGCTATCGCGGTGTTGGTTTGCGGCGGCCTCTCAATTAAACGCACCGGGTCAGTGATAAATCGTGATCTCGCCAGAACCCACTTTGTTTACATTCTGTACCTATCCATTTTAAAATCAAGAAATTAATGAGAGCGTGTTTCCAATATACAAATTTTTGTAGGAGACCTTTCCCCCTTTGGAACCAAGGGGCTATGTTGCTTAAATGTTACGGAGAGGTAAAGGTCTGATACGTGTGACACATGAACATTTTTAGGATTGCTCTAGGGTATTTTGTCACATAGATTTATAAAACAGTGGCGAATCTTGAATTTGGAGGGAGGTGTGGCATAATCTAGGATTGTGGGGTGGTGGTGATTGCATGAGTATATATTTTAGCCTTTGAGAAAGACTCTGCTGTAGGGTTAAAACGTAAGGCACATTTTTTTTGCGAGTTTACAATTCCGCAATGATAAACGTTAACAACCTTCTAGTTTCCGGGATATTTTACGTTCTCAACGTAACCATGCATTGTAAATGGATATTCGGTTCATACACCACTTCCAACGTACAGTGTTAACTTTCGCGATTTTAAATTTGTTAACGAAAGCCATTTTGACAGATGATGCAGCTTAATAAGAAAACGGAAACAAATATAAAAAACGTTTGCATATGCCACGGCCAATGCACAAGTAACATTCAAATGTTTGTACATAGCTGATGGACTAGAAATAAAATTGGGATCCCGAAAATAATTCATTTTGGGTTCTAATTAACTTCACTTGTCATCGGTGGATTTTTAAGTGCAATGCTTTAAATGAAAGCTTTCTCGACTCTATAAAAATAGCTGTTTAATCATTAAATCTAAAAATTTCTGGTCAAATCGGCCAAAAATCGGACTTGGAATCTTAAACATTACGCTTATTTTCTGCAGTATACCACATCCAAAGCAGCGTTGCCCAAGGGCCGAGACGATCCTCATGAATGTTACACCGCACTGTCAAACATCGACGAAGTGGTTCTCTTTCACAGCTCAGGATGTTACCACTTGGAATGTGTATAAAAATGTGCCACAAAAATCGATCCCGAAACTTCCCTCTACATTCTCTATCTCCAAATAGAGATTTATGTCTCATTTGTCGATGAATGTGGAACGGAAACCGCTGATGTTAAATGGGAGTGTATGTGTACTCGTAGTCATAACTATATAAGATGTCAGTTTGAGAAATACGAAACTTATCTTTACGATTGGCTTGTATTTGTAAAGCTCTTGCAACATCCATCTTACAATTTCTGCTCTTCTTTACTCTGCAATCAATCCTTTAAAGGGTGTAAAGACTTACCGTACTTTAAAGGAATTGTTCTCTGCTCACGATTTAAAAAAAAAAACGAAGAATAAAGGGATGTCAAATTGACATTTGAGGTGTAAGTTTCCGGTATTTGGGGGTTGACAGCTAACTTTGTCAACTTTGACAAGTTATAGGCTCTAACTTTTTCACTTTGCGGTCTTCATAGGCGTACGATACAGGGGGCAGGGGCAACAGCCCCCCCCCCCCAATTCGGAAAAAACAGTAGTATTGGGCACAGCAAGAATAATAAAATGAACAGAGAAAGCAAAACATACTTTTTACCCAGTATTAGAAATTAGCAAATCAAGTTTTTGTCCGTGTAAAGTTTCGGGCAAATAATTAAACCGCTCTGCCACCCTTAAAGGATTACGTTTGGTAATTGGAACCCACTGTTTGTTTCAATAGTTGTAGATATATACTATAAAACTAACCTGTAAAAATTTCATTTTATTTTAAAATATGGTAACGATTTTGAGATATTGCCGAAAATCTGGAGCGGTTATGTCCACGCGGGAAGAATAATCTGCAAAGGGAATACACAGTCTGAGAAACGTTACTGGAGTAACGCTTCTCAGATTTATTTTTTTGGGGATGAAAAGTGATATCTTTTTCCATAACTGCAGTCCTTCGGAGTGAAAAGTTTCTCAAAATGCATTATACTATCCAAAGCTGCTGTACTTCTTACCAAGTAAGTTTGTATTGCCATTCATTCTCAGAGTCATTACCAAACGTATACAGACCTTTAATAACCAATGAGTCTCAAAGCGCCAATTGAAGCCTGTAAAACATAGCAATTTTTATATTAACAGGTAGGCTAGCTTTGTGTTGTCGTAGTCATACATTCGCTTATTGGCTGAGATGTCATAAATGTGTTTTACATCGTTAGTATCTGGAAGATTTAATAATAAATTTCCATGATGTAGTTTTCAGTAAACACAACATCCAACCAAACTGTTTCTCACCTTTAGGACTCACAACGACAAAAGTGTTTTTTGTTTCCTTTCTTTAGGATTTTGCGCACGTTTCATATCTGGATTATTTCGATTTTGTCGGCTTAGACAGGAATATTCCTTGATGTTGTTGTGAACTTTACAATCAGTGAGCTTTCAGTTTGAAATGTTTTTGAATCCCTCTCTCTAAAACCACATTCCTTAGAAGGGAATCGTTTCTCAAAATACATTATCAACAGCTTCAGTGCTTCTTTAGTAAGTATTCATGGTCATACATTTTTTGAGTAATTACCAAAGGTATATCCTCCCTTTAAATACAAACGATCAATCCAAAGGGTTTGTACATCCATCTGGTGTTTTTTTGTCGAGTTCAGTTACAAGTTACAAGTTACTGCTACCCTTGAGAACTGTTCATTGTACACCGAAATGCTCCATACTGATGCCTGTGTCGCTTTATATTCGGACAATTTGAACCCCATAGAGACTGTCAGATGTCATTTTACAAATTGTAATTGGGTGTTTTCAAGCACTATTTAAGTTAATTTCGTACTTGAGTAATCGGCAGAAGCCTTTTGGGAAAAGTCTTCAACAAAAACGCTTTTAAGTGCCTTCTGATACATCGAGAGAGAATACAAACAATCTGAAACTCCACGCGGTAGTCGAAATAGTTCTATTGATATCATCGAATACGGTTGGAATTAATTAACCCTTGAAGAAGAAAAAGGTGTTGTGATAAGGAAGAATTAATAATAATATATATAACAAAATCACATTTTGAAAACCCTTCTTTAAAAAGTCTTCCTTTTTTCTCGGAGAACGATTTCCGCGATATTATTTTATGATGCCTTCGCAGGTGAAACTTGACAGTCAATTTAAGTAGACTTGATTGAGTCACTATCAAACTAAAGACGGAACTGTGATCTGAGCCAAATTGGCGCTGCCGGCACGACCCTTCGGCGGTAAATTGCAAGGTGTCTCCGGCATGCCCAAAGGGTTGGCTCCGGTGATTTATCGAACCATCCAGAAAAAAGCTCATGTACTTGTGAACACACCTCCACCCTTTGGGAAAACACTTCACCAAATAAAGTTTTCGGATACCATTTTACCCATGAGGGCTCGATTTCACAAAGAGCTAAGAGTGATCTTAAGTGCGAATCTATCTTAACTGCTAAGCAACATGTGATCTCACAATACAAATCACTATGGTAATACTGAAAGCTCATCTTAAGATGGATCTAATTGTGCTTTGTGAAATCGAGCCCAGTGTATCAAATACACATTCAACGTTTCACAAATCATGGGAGGCAACATCTCTCAGGAAAGTTGGTAGCAGCAACAAATTAATAACAAGTTAAAGCTTTTACATTTATAATTTCCACTGTTCAAGGCTTCATGTAAAAAAAAACATCTTTAAAAAAATAAAATTCCCTGTACTGTGCCTGGCAATTTCAATTTCTAGCTCAATAGTTTATGAGCCACGTAGAGAATAAAGTTCCATTAGCCCGAATTCTTTGATGCCGGCGGGTGTTTCAAGGTGTTACATTCTTCGGACAACAAATGACAAGTCTATCCTTCAGGTATACAAGTTGGTAACTCTCCTTTTCCATTATCCAGAATTGTTTTTATTATCAGTATAGGACATTTTCTATTATTAGTTAACTGTGAACTATTTCGATAGATGGTAACCTACGGTATTGAGCACCCTTTTAGGGCAAAGTAGTTGCGGTGATTTTTTTTTTGAAATAACAAATAAAAAAATGTTTCAAATCATCAAAGATGGTTAGAAAATTATCAGTATGACTATACAAAAATTGATATTTTTCTATATGATATTTTTTCATGTTGGAATGTGGTTTTTTCCCAGAAAATTGGTTTGGGCACTAACTGTACACTAAGCTAACTTTGAACGAACGACATCGAGGCTGAGTGGTATCCCATGTTGGTCATTCGCGTACGCCACAGCAAAAAAATAAACAAAATACATGTAACATGCAAAGCTGTTTGTATTATGGCTAATGGACGTGACATAATGTTGAGACCCCGACAATAATTCTTGTCTAGCTTTTTTAACTACCACTTTTCATAAGCAGATTTGTTCGTGCAATACCTTAAAGGTATCGCACACGTTTGGTAATGACTCAAAACAAATATTAGCATAAAACTTACTTGGTAACAAGCAACGGAGAGCTGTTGATAGTATAAAACATTGTAGGAAACGACTCCCTCTAAAGTAACGTAGTTTTGAGAAAGAGGTAATTATTCACTAAAATAATAAAAACTTCCTGCAAGAAGTTTTTATTCCTATCTGAAAGCACAAATTTGTACAACAAGGGTGTTTTTTCTTTCATCATTTTCTTGCAACTTCGATGACCAATTGAGCCCAAGTTTTCACAGGCTTGTCATTTTATGCATATGTTGGGATACACCAGGTGAGAACACTGGTCTTTGGCAATTTCCAAACGTGTTCAGTGCCTTTAAATGAAAGCTTATAACTTTCTCGAATCTATACAAATATTTATTTAAAATTTTGATATACATTTTGGGATCAAATCGGCCAGAAATTGGAGCTAGCATAGCTCCACATCTTCCCGAGAATGACCACTGGTCCACCATGATCCTTTAATATTCAACGGGTCTTACCCCCTGACTTAACGAGGGCTTATTCGACACCGCCACTCAATACGAGACCCGCCTAGAGGGAGAATAACTAGTTGATGCAAATCTAGCCAGCTTTTTCTCTTTAAGATTGAGGCTTGAGGCAGTATCGGTGGAAATAGAAATTGAAACACACGAGCACTTGATGGCCGCTGTCTCTTAGTTTTACGTTACGACCAATTCTGACGCTGGATTCGAGGAAAAGTCCGCGTTCGATGAAATTCTTAGTCTTGCGTGTGAGAGAAATTCCATCAGAAATAATTGAGTTATCTTTTTAGGGGGGACCAATCTTGTTATTTTGACATTATAATTTCATTCAAAAGACCTGAGGAAGTAATACTAGGTGTATTTTAGCAAGAGTGTATGTTTATTTTATGAAAGAAACGTTACTTCGGGCAGATGTAAACATTTTAAAATAAAAGAGACACAGGATCAGATGAGAGAACATCTGAACGATAGCAGTACTGATGAGTGTGTCGAGAACTGTGGCGTTGTGGCCAAGTACATGAGTGTCATGTTGTTAAGGTGTAACATTAAGGTGTCATCATGTTGTACCTGCATTGTCCCCAGCACACCTTAAAGGGATTGCATACGTTTGGTAATTGGAACCAACTGTTTGTTTCAATCCTATACAGTTGTAGACACATACCATAAAACTAACCTGTGAAAATTTAATTTCAAAAGGTGGTAGCGTTTTTGAGATTTTACCGAAAATCTGGGGCGGTTTGTCCTCGCAGGAAGAATAATGTGCAATTGGAATACACATTATGAGAAGCGTTACTGCAGTAACGCTTCAAGTTTTTTGGGGGATAACAAGTGATATCTTTTTCCATAACCGCAGTACTTCGAAGTGAAAAGTTTCTCAAAATGCATTAAACTATCCAAAGCTGCTGTACATCTTTACAAAGTAAGTTTTTATTGCCACTAATTTTCAGAGTCATTACCAAACGTATGCAAACCCTTTAACTATCCCATGAGGTCTATTACATTTTTTTCTTTTTGAGGGAATGGTCCGCGGGTGCTGAATATTATGAATAGTTAACGTTGACCAGATATGCCTAGCAGTGACAGCCGTGCGGAAACCTGTTAATAAATAATCATTTCAGTCTCTTTGGATTGAAATCTCAAAGAAATCCTCCGTGGAAATTCTGCTGAATTCAGACAGTTGTGCCGCAAAGCCGTAAACTAGGACAGAGTAAGGGATTTGGGTGATACTGGGTTTTTACCATAAACCACTAACCGAAAACGCTACCACCTTTTGAAATGAAATTTTCACAGGTTAGTTTTATGGTATAATATCTACAAGGTTTGAAATTGGTTCCACATTACCAAACGTATACAATCTCTTTAAGGTCAGAAGGGGACAATGCAAGAACAACTTGCATACCAACATACGATGAAAGCAGGAGGTTGCGGGTTCGATTCCTACTGAGGTATGATGTAGAAACCACTTAGCACTTAAATATATATATATATTGTAATGCAAGTTCGCCCTACCAAGGCTAAATAGCCACTCTTAGTAAGGGGCTACAAAAGGACAAGTTATTAGATGTGAAAATAACTCAGGGAAGTTGAAGGTAGGAATTGATATTTATCTTAAAACAGTCTAGATTGTAGGATGGAGGGAAACAAGAGTTCCAAAGAGATTCAGTACGTAGAATAAAGCTGTTGGAATGGCTCATTGTCCTCCTTGTTCTTGCAGTGCTTCAACAGACATCAGTATAAGGCAAGATGTTTCTGTGTTTATTTAATTGTTTGTGTACTTGTCAATTTATGACCAATCATCTTAAAGGTATCGTACACGTTTAGTAATGACTCAAATTAGCATAAACAATTACTTGGTAACAAGCAACGGAGAGCTGTTGGTAGTATAAAACATTGTAGGAAACGACTCCCTCTGAAGTAACGTAGTTTTTGAGAAAGAGGTAATTTCTCACTAAAATAATAAAAACTTCTTGCAAGAAGTTTCTATTCCTATCTGAAAGCACACAAATTTGTACAACAAGGGTGTTTTTTCTTTCATCATTTTCTTGAAACTTCAACGACCAATTGAGCCCAAATTTTCACAGGCTTGTTATTTTATGCATATGTTGGGATACACCAAGTGAGAACACTGGTCTTTGACAATTTCCAAACGTGTTCAGTGCCTTTAAGAACTCATTCATAGAGTATAAACAAACATTCAGACGGGGAGAGAATCAGGCGTGCAAATAACACACGTAAACAACTTACAAAGGCAGTTTAGATAAATAATGTGCCATATTTCTTTTATTTGTTTTCCCTTCTCGCTCAATAATATCTAATGCTTAAGACTAGTATAGTTTTTTTTTTTAAGTGATACTGTTCGTCAATCAAGTCAACTCTATTAATAAACCTGGTGTGTGGTATTAACCGGTGTTGTCAGAGAAAAGCAATGGTTAAAAGGTTTGGCGGATCTGATCAAATTAGGCGGTAATTTGCTTGTTATTCTGTACTTACAGTGTCGTGTGGTAGACAACAACGGTTGGATTATATTACAAGGGATAATTAAGTTTGTACATAACCAATTTTTGTTGAAATCCTAAGTTGTGGGTGTAATTTAATATATACAGAGTTGTATGCCTTCAACAAACAAAAAACAATTAATTCAACATCGTAAGAATCACGTTTAATGTCATGGTACAACTTTCGTTCCGAGGAAGAGCGCAATCATTCCGAACCGAAAGAAAGTATACCACAAAACTTACATTTTGAGAGAATGTTCAGACGAGATACTTTCTTAATGGAAACCGGCAAGCAGTATCCTTAATTTAGAAATGAGTTGGTAACCAACAAACGAATGTGCCATCCCTGACAAGTTTTTAGTTGACATTGTCTTCTCCTTTGGTTTTGGATGACAAATAAACAATGTCCATTATTCACCAATCTAATAATTTTAAGACATTGTTTGTCACACCATCGTTTAACTTAGTTATCAAAATTAACTTTAAACTAATTCTCATTGCCTTTCAAAAGGGGTGGAAATTACAGTTGCAAAATATTCTCTTGAATAGTATCCCACTAAATTTAAAGCTTTAACATTGTTGTAACCACAAAAATTCAATACAAATTAAATACAACACGATCGAATTAATGCAGTATCTTCGAAAACAAATTATTTACTATCCTTTTTTTAACTCGAATTGACACTTCATAATTCAGTGTGGGAAAGGTTTTCCTTTTTCTAAGTCCTACATTAAGTCAAGAATCACTGTCAATTACATCCCTCGGGATGCAAACAATCAAACCATGAATTGAAGAAAGCATCTTTATGTTCTTGCATTTTTGAATTTAGTCTCTGTGCCGGCAATATTTTAAAACTAAAAAGAATGCACATACAAAATCAAGCATTACTGTTGATTTTACTAAAAATGCCCAGGGAATACATGTAAAGTTCCCATAGTGTTGATATTTGACAATCCCATTTTGCATACTAAAACAGAAAATGTTAAGTCAACAACATTCCTTTAGCGAGCGGTCATTGACACCTGCGACTGAATTGAGTGCGGTCGTTTTGAATTAAAAACAAAATTATGTTAAAGAACCGGCATTGGGGGCGAAAGCCTTGAATTTCCGTCTTGTCAATTTCGTTTTCCATAAATAAAACAAAATCTTGAATATTTCCGACAGCTTATTTAGGTGATCAGTTCTGGGTCGAAAAGTTTTTGAGTGAAATTACATTCTTAACAAAACTAACTTTTCAAACTGTCAAAGCTTATTCAGTATGTAAAGAAAAATGCAACAATAATAGTGCAAAGTCACTTTGCAAAGGCCAATCCGTCTGTTAAAATATAAATTAATGCCACGTAAAATTAAAACACTTGATAATAGTTCCCTTTGGTCTTCAAAATTGTCTGACCGTTTATACACTTTTTGGGTAACTTTTTTTCACTCTTAAAGGGTCTGTATACGTTTAGTAATTACTCATAAAATGAATGCCAATAAAAACATACTTGGTTTAAGAAGTACAGCAGCTTCTGATAGTATAAAGCATTTTGAGAAACTTTTCACTTTGAAGTAATGTAGTTATGGAAAAGATATCAGTATTTATTTTTAAAAAAATTAATCTGAGAAGCGTTTCTGGTTTCTGTCAGAAACGTTTCTCAGATTGTGTGTTCCATTTGCAGGTTATTCTTCCTGCGTGGACATAACCGCTCCAGATTTTCAGCATTATCTCAAAAACGCTACCACCTTTTGAAATTAAATGTAGGATTGAAACAAACAGTGGGTTCCAATTACCAAAAGTATACAGACCCTTTAAAACATAACTGGCAACGTTAAATCAGGGAACAGAAAGGGGGCCCGGTAAGAAGAAAGAAAAAAACAATCTCCACAGGTTTTTTCAAATGTTTGCGATAATGGTCCATAAGTTTAAAACGAGCTCCAAATCAACTCTCCAGATCATTTTTAAACTTCGCATATATGCACCGGGGTTTGGGCCCAAAAATCTATAATTTTATAAAGACTAATTTTGTTCTGACATTGTTTTATACATTTATCTGGATCTGTCAGCCAAAATCAATACATATTTCGTATATTATTTGTATGATGAAAAGTTGTGCGGTTAATTAATGAACCTAATTCGCTTCCAACCTTGTCCCTGAAGCTATATGGCTATATAATTGAGTGAAATTGCCATCAATGGTTTTCGGCTGCAATTTCATTATTCTTTTACTAACAAAGAGAAATGGGTCGTATTACCTGCTAAACATTGTTAAGACAACCTCATTTATTGAAGACCTTTAGTCACGAGAACAAATCCGTTTATAGGGTGCAGCTTTTATCGTCATTACCAAGCAAGCACCTTTGTTCCGCCTCGTTGCTTTAAACTTTCTTTAACATATATCCTTTATCCAGAATAACATAATCCCCACCCATCTTCAAAAGTATACCGTACGTAAGAATAACATTCTAATTCTCCCAAGTTTAAATTCACGGTCACTTCCCATGAAAAACACTATGAAGTAGGCCTAACTATACTTAGAGATTTTTTTATAGCAAGAGTTTTTCTAAAACATTGCATTATGAAGTAAGCGAAAACACAAGCTATTTGTTGATTTTGTTGCTATAGACTTTATGCATTGACGTCATACATTCGCCATCTTAGAGGTGTACGCACGTTTGTACCTGCGGGGCACGGGTTTGTTGTACCTCTACGCGAGAGGAAGCCCAACTCCACTTACGTCATGTGCATAGGGTCTATTGCAAAGAACCATGGACAGCCATATTGGATTCGTTCACAAACAAGCCATTCCCAATAACAATACTTTCTCTAAAAGGTTGGCTTTGGCTTCGGTATTGGCTATGGCTGGATTGCTAATGCAGCCAAAGTCACTGACGTGCACGGCTTCTTTCTGAAACAACTACTGGTTCCTTGCACAGAACAGATGCATGCGTACTTGGTGTGTACCCGCTCTCGCATGCATAAAGCAAAGTATGACAGCAAAGTTAGTTTGGTTTTGGACATTGAACATTCACATAGGTTTGTACAGCGAATGTCTACTTAAGCCTATGTGAATGTCCAATGTCCAATATCAAACTCTCTCATAAAGTCTACACACTTATGTATAAAACTGAGTATGGCTTAATGCTAGAGGGACATGGCGTGCTCAGAGCGGATACCATACTATCGGTCTTGCTACATTAATCTAGTTAGCTACGGCAGCTGAAGCTGGAGGTGGGTTGTTATATATTATTACATGGACCGTATATTTAAATATTGCTGGTGTGCTTAATAGTTTAAATCGAAAGTGCTTTATATCAACAATGATATTACTACAGCTTGTATACTATCTTCAATAGATATGTCCCTCTGTTTTAAATGTACACTGTACCTCGTTAATATCCAAGGTTGTCGTCAAAGTCCTTTGTCGTCAGCGTTTACTCATTAAAATTTCATTTGTTGTGTATCTTAATTGATCACTTATAAGCTAATTAACGTCTCTCAATGAAAACACTACAAGTTCGCAAGTTCCCATCTTTTTAGAAAACAAACTGAATTTGTAAAAAGTTGGAAATCTGTGTGAAGTGTGCCTGGCATTCGGAGTCATTTTTATGCATTTTTTTTGGTATTATTATTAATTTTTTCTTCGTGTGATTGTTTTACCGTTTCCTAGACGGGATGGGATGTGTTATCATCACTCCTGGGAGGGGCTCTGACTGTCTGCCGGGGATAAGTCTCTCGAGGCTGACAGATGAAATTGTCTTCTCTCTCGGAAGGCGTCCTTTCCCTCGTAATATTGTCGAACCTGCGAAGTGGGGAATTAAAAGTACAACAAATTGAGCCGATATTTGAAGACGGTTCTTTTGTCAATAGCGAGAATTGGAGGTGTGTGGGAGAGACGCGTTATAAAACGGAAAGTGCAACTGTGGTGTTGTCACGCCATTGCAATTACTGCATGGCACCCCGGGACTCCGTAGAATGACCAACTTTAGGCTTTTGCAGATTATCCCTTATGTGGCAGATATTTAACGTAAGATTGTCGCACTCATGCCTAGTGTGAGTTATGTGGAAATCAAATACAATGAACCAACAAATAATTTGACTCTATCACGTCAGTTTTAGGGAGGCAGTCGGGGCAGCCCAAACATCTGACGTCACGCTGTTAATTATGCACGTTGAAATTTTAGTTTCGCTCTGAGAAAGATATAGCCCACATAAAACTATTAATTGTACCCGTGAAATGCCCATTGAGAAAAGCTTCTAACGACTTAATGTTTAAATTGTAATAAATGACCTCGAACTTTAAAAAACCCAACCAAACAGACATGACTTAAGGAACCGTTGTGAGGCAGTTTTCCCACAATGCACCGTGATGATATCTTTTCTGGAGCAAACTCTTGGTGGCGGCAGACATGCCAGAAAATTTTGCTGTAGGAAATGAAAGCTTAAAAAACCTTACCTCCCCTGATACCATTGGCGATCTTAGGGTCTAAGTGACCCATGACAAAGCCCTTTTGAAAGACTATTTTTAAACAGGCAACTATCTAAAGACCCAAAGCTCTGACATTTCTGAAGATCAAGATTCAAATTGCCTATTTTGATATTCATAATCACTGTGTGATATCGTTGGTTAGTCCCTCGATGACGTCACAGAAAAGCTAATCAATGCATTTTGTCCCTTATCGCAAATGTATCAAATGGTTATAGGAAGAGCTTTAAAGGCATATACGCCATTGGTTGTTTGAAGAGAAAACTCAATATTGTCTAGTTTTCAAGTCACGAAAATAGCAGGAGGGCAATTAGTACTTGATGTTTGAAGGGAAGAGTACATCTCTATAATCCTTTCGTTTAAAAACACAGAGCGACCTTGTACATTCTAGGGCCTTCCAGGCAGGCACAATTACTACACTGGTCATATGGGAAATTGTACATGTTGTGTCACAATTTCCACATAAATTCAAGAGTTATATAAATAACAGCTGAACAGGTTTTGAGATGTGCCCCCTTTCTTCAAATCCAAAGTTTATAAAAATTGGATCTCTATCAAATGGTGTTTTCCATTGGGCTGTGTACAAATCGTGCCAGCAGAAAGTCCAAGCGATGTGGTTCTTTTGTAAACATATGATGTCACAAGTTACATAGTCTTTAAGAGGCTTGATGTTTTCTATCATTTTCATTCCTGAGTGAACTCGTGCCATTCTACATTGTTTCTGAAATGGATGTTGCAGATTTTTTTGTCCACAAAATACCCAATTGTGATTGTGAATTTCAATCTAGCTTTCTTAACTTAATAGTGCCAACAGTCATGGATTATTCTATACTACCCGTGTTTTACATTATTCAACTTGAGAGAGGGAGACAAAAAATCAGCTCAATCTTGATTCCCATCAATCAAACCTCAATTACAGATTCATTTATTCCGACAAGGGGGTTTTGGGAATGCGAGGGGAAATTAATCTAATCAAGTAAATGTTTCAGTATTTATTTTTAAGTGGTTTAAAATTGGGTGTTTCATTATCTGTTAACTAGACTGACAATCACACGTGTTGTTTATTATTCTATTTCTAAATTTGAAAAAAAATGGGATGAAGACGTCCTATATTCGATTCCCCCTCATCCTAAAGTCTTGCTCTTCGTTTAAACTTAAAATATTTACCTAACTGTTGTGTTTATGTTTTGGTTTTCCTAGCCCTTTTTCTTGTATAGCCCCACTTTGGGTGGCCCTACGGGGCTTTTGGCGAGCCTTATTCCACCACAATTGGGAAAACGAAAGAGCACTTTGCTGTCTCGTAAACTGTCAAACTGACACTATATGTGAAGTGTTTGCATGTATCTTTTTCTTGTTCTTGTTCTTGTTCTTCTTCTTCTTCTTCTTCTTGTCCTTCTTCTTCTTCTTCTTCTTCTTCTTCTTGTTGTTTTCAATGTCATCTTCATCTTCTCCTTCTTCTGTTATTTTTTATTTATTTTTGTATACAATAATTATATTCTATGGGGAATGGAAACAGTGAAAAGAAAAAGCGTCTTTGAATACAACCCACACAAAACCTTGGAAAATTGTCATTATTTGTAACCGTCGATATATATTTTTTTCCTGCACCGTTGTTTATCTAGAACTAGAAAGGGAATGCGTGTGTGGGATCGGAGGGCATTTTTATAGAACTTGTCTTCCGATTGAGAATCGGATTTTAACTTGAAGAAGGTCTCATACTGAAGTATTTACCAATTAATTTCAGTCCATTTACAGAGGCCAATCTTGGCAGAAGAGGTCATGTTCAATTCAAAAGTAGGCCTATTAGAAATGCGGGATTTTTAACAGGCGTCGGGGTACCGATAACTCCCAAAGGTTACATGGGAAGAGAATTACAGTTGTCTGATATATGTTTAGGTGGATATCGTCGAGGTGTCAGCTCACCACCAATGAATTACCAATGAAATCAAAACCTGCTTCCTTGGGAAAAGTAGCGGCTAGTTCGTCTTGAAGGCTAGCTACAAAGGACACTATTCCGTTACTCATTATCGGCAAGTTAGGGATGTATAAAGTTACCAGCGAGATGCAGTGAGAACCAGGCGTTAAAAAGGGCAAGGTTTTGGCGCGAATGGTCGTTCGGTGCACCCCGTGGATACATGTCTCCCGCTAAGAGTATTGAGAAAATAAATTATTATCACGGGCTACTTTATCTTATTCTGTTATCGTTTTGAGCAATTAACAAATGCCAACTGTCTGCTTAAGCACAAAACCAATTATGCTTATCACACTAAGGTTACTAGCTTAAGTACAATTCCACATGGGTTTTTTGGGGGGGATACAAAAAGAGTGAATGTTGATCGTATGAGTTATATGACGATGAAAACTTAAAGAGCGAAATTTTATATCGACCAATTATAGTCTACATTGTAGTTTAATGACTACTTGTGTCGTAACTTAATCACGAGACGAAACGTATAAGGGCTCAAAATGTCTTCTTGTAGAAATGGGTCGGTTCGTCGAAATCCACTTTACCGTTGCTTAATCGCAACAAGAAAAAGGGTGTAAAATTATAACTTTGACCTTTTTGGATCTCGGGAGCTTGACCCAGCGATATCAATGAGGACAAGAGCTTGATCGGGTTGCCGTTAAGTCGGCTGTATCGGGGTATTTTATTTTAGTGTCTTGCCGTACGGTATGTGTTGAATCTCCGTGGAGACTGTGTGGCATGTATACGGCTCTATTCATGCCAAGAAAGCTTTGATTTAACATTAAAGGCAGGGTATAGCCTACCTTTGGTAATTAGTGTCAAAGACCGGTATTTTCACTTGGTGTATCCCAACATATGCATAACATAACAAACCTGTGAAAATTTGGGCTTAATTGGTCATTGGAGTTGCAAGACATTAATGAAAGAAGACAAAAACAGCCTTTTTGCATAACTGTGTGCTTAGAGATGCCTGGGAAAGGCTTCATGCCTGAAGTTAATAACATAGTGAGGACAGTACTCGCTTCGCTCTCGTGTACAAAACCAATGGGGACATCGCAAATAAAAGTCAATATGGGAGAACAAAGGGAGTCCTCGATTTACGGCACTGACAAAAATGTTCGTGTATGTCGGGGGAGGGGGTGCAACCTCGTCCCCAAGGTGTGTCGAGCAGTACGAGGTTGACCGCTCTCTCACCCTGGTATTGGATCATTTGCATATCCGAAAAATTTGGATACGTATGCAAATTAGAATAGTCTGGCTGTGAACATGGTAAATACTGAATGAGTACAACTTAACATGCTTACGTTAGACTTTTGTACACCAGTCGTTGTCCAATCAGGGTCCAAGTAAGGAGTTTCCCTCCCAGGGTTTACTATTGTAAACATACTGGAGCTTTACAATAAGTACACGCCCCTTCATTCTTCCCGCAACAGCCCTTTGAAACGTTGCGGTTTCATGACAGTTCCTTATAATAGCCCAATCAAATATTACTAGTCTGATAGTCCGTCATTTAAGATAAAATGTGTTTCAATAAAATCTCATGTCTGTTTATATGGCGTTGTCATTTTTATAGAAATCGATCTAGCAAACTATATACAAGCCTAATGTGTTGAAACCGTTACCAAATGAACTAGGTAACGCAACATACACGTACAATTATTGTAATGGATGTGTATCACCTTGGTGAACTAGATGAAACAATAAGCAATCAAAAAAGAATGTTCAATCATCTTTTTTTACTAGGTAGTGTTGCTGAAGAAACGTTCTAGTTATCAACGTAGTGCCCGTGTTTTTGTTTGGGTGAAATCGGCGACGCTGCGTGTTGACGTCGGTTTGTTCTACGCACAGGCGCTGGTCACAACCTGAACAATGTATAGAATTTGTGTACGGTTAGTTTTTTATGAATCAAATGAGATTTGCTCGGAGGCGAATCACGACTGTTCATGAACGGAATAATTAGCTACAGATGTAGAAACACACGAGGTGTGAGTTAAAAATTGAAACCAAATCATGGACCTTTCTTTACACCGGGGGTTGTGGTGTGCTTTTGTGGTTAGTACCTTCGGCTTTAAATTACCCTAGCCAGCCTCGAGCGCACGATCTCGAGTGGTCTAGGAAAGATGAAATAACTATTTCAAGCACGCGTTTTGGTTTCTGTTGCGTATTATCACAAGGTAAAAATGAAGAGTGCGCGTCGTCGTGTCCTCGGTATTGGGGCGGTTTATAAAACAAGATGTGATATGTGTGGTGACTGTTTGTGTGATGGGTTGCTACATCGTGGTTGTGCTGTGTTTGCATTGGAGTTTACACGATCAGGGTTCGACAAAGATGCCGGATAACTCAAGCACCCTGTCATGGTTTAGATTACCAGTGTATTTGTTTTAATTTCTAGGCCCGAGTGCCTTAAAGATACCAAGAGGTGATGGGCTAGACTACCTCGAAGAGAAAACAAGTTCTTAGAAAGTAAGACGTCTGTATGAAGTACGGATCTTCGGTTATGCATTAGGGTCGTATGGCGCATACGTTTGCATAATGATACATTTAGTGCAATGGCATTTTCCGATTTGACCTGCGTACTTCCAGCCCATCTCAAGATCGACTCATTCTGATCTTAAACGACTTTTAGCAATCAAAATTGTTCTTGAAGAGTATACAATGTTTTCAAATAAAAAATTTTTAAAAAGCTCCTCCGTTGGGGTTTTATTGTGTAATCCACTTTTTGGGTGTTGGCCTAAAATGCGTTTACGATGTACGGACTTTTTCACTTAAAACAATAAGGGCATGATTATTTATTTATTGTTATATATTTGTATTGGTATTCACAGACAACATTACCAACAGCTGCAGCTGAAAGGGTCACTTAACAACGATAAAAATACAATTACAAGTAAAAATACAAACGCACACACACCTTAGGGGAAAAGAGTAAAAAGTTAAATATTTACAAAGCCATTAAAACAAAACTAGTACAAAATGTGGCGAGTTGTGGAATGGTTGATTTCTTTGAGGTCTCTCTGTGTTACATTTAATTAAGTTTACACCAAACATGTTACGTAATACCCGAGAATTAGTGTTAGATACGGAAGGGAGAATTATAGAATTTTACAACAGAAACGCTACTTTTATGAAATTGACTCGTTCTGGCCGTCTTCTTTGGAACGCTTCGTCGATGCGTTCCCTGTATGACGTGATAGGTACATTGCTGTAATTTGATTTCTCTCTCGTGTAAACAATGGCAGACTCTCTCGACAAATCATGTGCTCGGGTAGTTTGAGCTTTGCGCCTTGCAACACCGATTACACGTCCAACAAGCATTATTCCAAGACGTCAGTCGCGTGCCATTTGTATCCGGAGGGTGTGACATCTCACTTTAATTCAATTGTCTACGTGACCGGATTTCGGATGGCGAAACCCACCTTGCCGACCTTCCAAAATGGCGCCTTTATTGTTGACCCAGGTGCCGGTTCACGTTAGGCCTAATGTGACGGCACGCAGCCAAACAAACAGTCAGACAAACGAGCAGAACGATAATCGAACCGGCAAGAAATAGAGGGACGAAAAGGTAGAGAATAAAACCTCGCCCGTATGACATGATATCTAAAATCACATTATCATTCGACTCATGGGATGTGGATTACGTTTCTAAGGCTGCTAATTGTATAAGCAGAATTCTGTGTTTACTTCAGCATCGAAATGTCTCAACTGCAACTTGCAATTATTGTCAAAAAAATCCAAAGTATATTACATGTATTTGTGTTTTACCGTACAAGTGTAAGACCAACTTGAACAAAAACGACGACAAGTGACCTTTGCTGAAAACCATTTAAAATGTTTCCAATTAATAAGGAAATTGAGTTCACATTATATGTTTTTTTTTACAATCATTTTGAATACCATTCTCCGATGCTGTTAGAAAGATTCGCGAAAAGCCCCATTACGTCATTACTCATATTACGTCATTTGTGGGAGCTCCGTTTTGTATAACCGCTTTGTTGCAACATGGAGGTATCACAAAGCAACATCCCACAAATGACGTCGAAGTATTGTAATTTTCACGCACGCCGTCAACGGCAGAAGTGTAGCTAGTTTTTCAAAACCTTGAGGTTGGGACCTAATTTTTTGATCGATAATAACTAAAAATTCAGAAGTGTAAACATGTCAAAATTACAATTAAATGATAAACGAACACATTATAAACAAGTTTAAATAGCATTCCCGTTAACACTTTTTCGTTCAAGTACCGGTAGCTGTTTAAGCACTACATACTCAGTATTTTCCAGAGTCCTGTGAAAAAAATCCACAGGCATAATTACTCGAGAGGGAATCGAACCCACGACTTTTGCCATTCTAGAGCAGATATCTTACATCAGACCACCGATGCAATTTTACAGAAATTTGAGTTTCAAAGAATCTTACCAACTAAACATTATCAAACATGAAAAACAAAATAATTGTTGATGTGCCTGCCTGCTGCATAAATTCACGATTTCGCAAAAAAGGTTCATATCCCTCTGCAGCTATTTGTTATTTATTTATTGATTTATTTATTTTATTTTTTCTTCTTTTTTGCTCATCACACAGTACCGATTTACAGTTTCCCTTGCGGTTTATTACTTGATTTCACAACAAGTAACCACCAGAAAAAGAAAATCAATGCAACTAATTTCCGTTAGGCGCCACATGACTACTACGTTAGGCAGAAGAAATTTGCGAATTACGAACCGATGGATGCGTTTATCTGCTTTCAGACAAAACATTGATGCCATGTCAATACACGTTTCCATGGTGATGCTTAATTACCCTTTCGCTAGCGTAATATTCTACATCTTTATCAAAATTAGTGTCCAATTTACATGCGGATCTTGAAATTACGCTCGTAACGTCACACACGAATCTGAATGGTGTCTTCTTTAGTCATAAATCTTACCTCTAATAAACCGTCTTTATGAAGCATCGGGTGTTTAGGAAGACAACTTTGAGACAAAGTATCCGCTATGGAGACTATGCGTCTCGTGTCTTCGTTTTTGTTGACGCTCTACATTTTATTTTCGGTTTAAAAGTATTGAAAGTCAGCAACCTCGACCCCATGGTTTACTTTATTTCCAACCATGTTTACAATAGTAAACCCTGGGAGGGAAACTCCTTACTTGGACCCAGATTGGACAACGACTGGTGTACTAAAGTCTAACGTAAACATGTTAAGTTGTACTCATTCAGTATTCACCATGTTCACAGCCAGACTATTCTAATTTGCATACGTATCCTAAAATTTTGGATATGCAAATGATTCAATACCAGGGTGAGAGAGCGGTCAACGTCGTACTGCTCGACACACCTTGGGGACGAGGTTGGAAAGTCAGCTATTTGGACACCGACATGACCC
>JAJGQC010000476.1:0-25000 GCA_021014325.1 Plazaster borealis
TCAATACGTTTCCGATCGGTTTCTTCAGAACTTGCTTAAGGGAGGCTGTGACCACCACTGATAACTCTCTCTCTCAGTATTATCCTTTTCGGGGATTCACTTACAAAAATCACCCTAATATTATAAGTCAGGTTTTTTAAATAAGATTGAAAAATGTATTTTCTGAACAACTAAAAATATTTTTTTTCGAGAGACTTGGGGGTGATTTTGGAGTATGCGTAACCTAAAAATAAATCAAATTCGTCCCATTCTAAACGTTGTTGTTGATTGTTGTTGTTGTTATTGTTGTTGTGTGTTTTTTATGAATTTGTATATTTAATTTGTATTCATAATTTTATTTATTTATTTATTTGTAGTGTTTTCAATATTGTTTTAAAAATTATTATTATTTTTAAAAATTCCTTATTTATTTATTCATCTGATGGGGCTTGGCTAGTGCACGGTAAAATTATGACAGCGATTCAAGGTTATGAGTTGGCGATTTGTTGATCAAAGTCTTGTTGACTCATTTGAAATAAATTCTTTTCAAAACTGCTCACTGTTTTAATACTAAAAATGATAGATAACCTCGTGATTCACTGGGCACACTTTTTGCTGAAATCATGCATTTGAAAATCTTCACCAATAAACCCGTTTTGTTGTGTCTGATGATAAATTGTTCATGATACAATACCATTCAGAAGCAATGAAGAGAAGGTGCTTTGTCTCATTTAATTCACGACTCAGATATCTCGGTATACTGAACGCATCGCTCCGTTGCATCTCGATTTCACTCGACTCCGGGATGAGTCAAGCCGTCGAGTCGATATGGGCCAACCGTTAATATTGTACTACCGACGGGGTAACCCTAGAGGACGAGAGGCACAAAATAAGAAACACGGCTACCAAGAAGAAACAAAAAACTACAAAGGAAAAATAAGGGGAAAAAACTACACGTATAAAATAAAAGCTGAACCCGATTTAGTTTTATAGTATGCAACTCTGATGTTCAACCGGTTTTTTTTTGGGGGGGGGTGGAAAAGACAACATTTAACACTTGTGGTTGAACAAGTATTGCTTGAATATTTCTTAATGCAACACCAAATATGTTTACTTCTCGATGAGTAAACAAAATCTCGGCAAGCTTTTGTTCTCCATTATTATAATTCTATTTTTATACAAAACCAAATTGATTTGTTTTTTATTATGTTCAAAGGTTACCCTCAAATGTTTTTTCAGTGATTAAAAAGACAATTTGTCCAGGCGAAACATTTTTCATTTGTCATTTTGTCCGTATCGGTTGAACACTTATTACATTGACCAGTATTTGCTTGGTTGATAATTAACGTTCGAAAAGAAACAGATGTTTGTAAATGTTTTATATCAAACCAGTCTGATGTATTGCTAAGGGTTGTAACAATGAATAGTGGGGTTTTTCTTTCGTGATGTGAGTTGCTGCACCATTCTGTATCATGCATAAATTATATCACAATTTCAGCATAAAAAAAACGTAAAAAAATAATAGCACATTTTGAAGCAAGTATCAGAAACCATTATAGTCGTGTATTTGCGGCATGTTATAAAATGGTGTAATTATAGGCAATGGTTTATGCAGTGTCAGTTGTTTTGCAGAGTGGAGTTTGGGATAACAAGTGTTTGAACAATCCTAAAAAGAGCTGTATGATTTATTTTTCTCAATTACCACACAGCTCGATGAAAGATATCATGCATTATTAAACAATATGCTTGCGAAAAAAGAAAAGCTGTGTATATGTGCACGCGTTCAAAACAAACAATAATTTATTTAGCCAAATATTGAAAATTATCGCTCCCCATGTTTAATACATCACCGTGTTAGTTGTTTCAATAAATTTACATTCCACGAGTAAAATAAGGTGTTTATCCAATTATATATGAAGCCTCCATTAAACACATAGATCAGGATGTGAATTAATTGACATTCCGTAGTTTTCAACAACAACAAAACCCTTCGATGGGAATAATTGGAAACAAAGACCGCGTTGCCATGTTCAAATAGTGTTGTCATACGTATTATTTGAGAAACAACAACACCTTGGACAAAAGGCTTGTTTTCCACACGATACAGTCAAGACGACTTGAGGCCATGCCGTGAACATCTTAGTATACTTATGGATTTTCTTCGAGAGTTCCTAATTCATGTACTATTTGGAATGGTTTGTCACGCTCTTCAACTTCCTGGTTTGATTAGCTGCATATTGCACTACAGCACCTTGTAAACCATTACATTATTTTTAAATTGCAATCTTTTTACTTAAGTTGGCCAGATGCTGAGGATCTTTTGGTCGAGGGTGTTATGTGCAGGTAACCTCTCCCCTCACATTTATATTTTTTCATTTTTTATTTCACATTTACTTTTGACATTTTTAATTTGTTTACTGTTGTTTTTTTGTAGCTTTATGTCTCGTGGCTGAGGTTTTAAAATGTTGGCTGAGGTTTTAAAATGTTGTTTTTAGTTCTTGTATTTTTTAGGTTTTCGGTATCTTACTTAGATTTTTTACTGGCTTGTCTCTTGTGACTTGTATTTTGGCTTACTTTTTACTGTTTACTTCTTTGTTGCTTCTGTTTTTATGTAAAGCGCCTTGAGGCCCTCGCATAAGGCGCTCTATAAATATTGTACTATTATTATTATTATTATTACTATTATGACATGGTGCTATGTAGAGGAATAGGTCTCTTACATCAAAACGTAGCTCCGCATTTACCATGCAGGAAAAGTACTGAGCGCTTTGAGATACCCAACTTCATATTATTATTGTTGTTGCTAATAGTATTGCTCAATTCGTTCTATTTTACAGATCGTGGTAAAAAATGAAAGTGAAATAAACTGAACTGATGAACTTGGGGTGTAGGCCTGCATTAGTAGATGACTGTAAGTCATAAGCTCACTAAGGAACCATTATAAACTGCATGTTATGCATGTTATGTTGTTGACTGTTTGTATTGTGGGCGTGTTTTGTTTTTGATAAATTTTATCAAAATATTTGTTTGTAATAATGTGTTTAAGTATTCTCAAAATATTTAGTTTGGTATGACCAGTGGGTTGAGGTAGACACATTTTTTAGGACAGTTTTTAAACTTTTGTATTTCCCTGGACTGCTCCTGGTCAAGATGTTGTTAGTGTCCCAAGATTTAAAATAAATAAATACAAAATAAATAAACAGCACGTGAAATGGTCAGAAGCATATTTTGCAGATGATAAGCAAGTTTGATTCCTGCTTAGCTAATTTGTGTGATATGGGAGTGCTCTGGAAGGCTTACAGTATGATTTGAATTTATTAATGTCTCTTTAAAACAAGAGAAATTGGGGTATAACGTGTACAAAACTTGACAACATTTAACCGTCGGTTCTAAGCTGGTTTCGAAAGTTTAGCACCTCTCAGAAACTGAACAGTTTAATTAATTCACTTCTCCAAAATCCAATCCAACACTCATCCATTTAATTAAACATAATGATGTCATCAACGATCAATCATTATTTATTTAAAAGATCCCCGATCAAGTCGATTAGACTGAACACTTCTCTTTAGAGGTATCACCCCCGTGACTGAAAAACAGAAATCCACGCTGTGAATCAATTATGAAATCTGTGATAACCAGGTGGAGATTGACTACACTGAATAGATCCACCTCATACATACATACCAAGCAATTTAGAACTGCCTGCCTGTCGATTCACACCTAAGGAATGGTACATATAGCCGGTATTAAAGTGTTCGTGAAATTCTCCCTGCTCTTATCCATTATTTGGCGAACTCCACAAATCGTAATGAAACGGATCGTGAATTAAAAATTAGCCGTCTAACGCTTTTTTATCCGATTTCTTATACTTGATTTGTATCGCTGTTTGTCCGGGTGAAAATGGGCTGTTAGCAAACGCAGCACTTTAGTGATACAGCGCTTGTCGTTTGAACGTCGAGTAAATTTTACTCCGACCATCTCGTTTTCTAGAAAATTAAGTCAACTAAACTGGGATTTTCATCAACATAATGACTCGGGTACCCACGATTTAAGAAAATTGTTCATATTCTGAAATGTTTTCTTGGCCTCCGAATACCGTATGATGTATCAGTTGTTTTTCTATGTTTCTCGTTTTACATTCATTTCAATTCTAATATCCAAATAACACACAGTGCTATTCTTACCCACAACCAATTAAATTCAATTCTTGGGAGCACAAAAAGTTTGTGTTTTTTTAAGGAATTGCAATGATGCTGTAAATTTTGAATTGGTAAAGTCTCAGACATAAATATTTCTCAGTACTTTTTATTAAACAAATTTATTTCGTTTTATTTAACCAGGGTAGCCCAATCAGTCAATGGACTGTTCTCCTGGGATAAGTACAATCAAAAATACACAAGAATAAAATACAAAAGCAGCTAAGATTTACCTATACAAGAACACTGAGTCCTAAGAAGTACATAATGAGACCTACCAGTAAAAAACAAAAACAACACACACAAGTACTCTTTGGAATGGTGTCAAGTTTATATATATATATTAAATAAGCTTAAGGATTAAAGTCCTTTCTTTTTTTTATTTGTGCCTATTTTTTATTTCTATCCGTATCATAACGAATAAGTTAATACTAAATTTCGTTCAAAATATTGCAGTATATGTTTATGCATATTGGTAAAACAAATAACCCATGCGATACAAAGGTTGTTTCGGATTAAAATCTAATTTACTTCATTGTTCCTCTCTTTTTGTCGTGAAACGCGCTGCCTTGTCAATATCATCTCCGCAGCTTTTCATGCAGCTCAATTATGAAACACGTATTCCAATTGCAAAAATCTTACAACTCATGTTTTTTTTCTTTCCTTTTAAAATACATTGTCATTCAAGTGTAATTCGATTCGAAACACATTTTGTAGAACAAAGATGAAGTGCGAGTTAGGAATATGCATAACATTGATCTAAAAGCTTTTGGCATATGTTCAATTAGTGTTTAGATCTAAAAGAGCTACATTAGTGTAGCATGAACACATGGTACCGACTTTCTGTGGACAGCAAAGTTACGCCAATTTGTACCCGACCTTACAGGACTTGTATAACGTGTAATGCACTCCAACTATTGAATTACCTTCAACGCTAAATACTAACGCGACTTCTCTACGGACTTCGTAACCCTGGTGATGCAAAGTTGTTTTCTCCAAGACCTATTTTCGCATACAATATTTGGAGATATTCAATTTAGTTTACTCCAACGACCTTTTTTCATTATATTAAAAAGAAACATCTTTGAGGAAGATTCTAGTTATGTTTGGCTCAATCCAATAGACAAATCGTGCGATCACCCTGTGAACAATAATTATTATCAAGTAGAAGTGCTCAGTTTTCGAAATGAGAAATCGAGTGTTTATGGGACTTTCACTGTTTATTTATTTGATAAATAATTATATGGGCGACAGCACTGGTATCAAGCTTATAAAACAAACTGTGAGAGAATCTCATTAGCTTTTGTGGCTTAATGCTTATCATTGGAAAAATAACCATTGCTTTGGAAGACTGATTAATAAACTGTATCCAACAAATACACTATAACCAAACACGTGATAATTTGATTGTTATAAAATTATCGCGTTTTGTTAGAACACGAAGTCTGTTTATGCTTTGACGAGGGTTTTGTCAATTTTGATTGTGATGATGGAAATAAGGATTATAACATTTGGAGATATGTTAAGTATCCAATATTTGTTCGCCTTTGACAGTATTTTAGACAGCGTAATTCTCTCTGGAGAATTGAACTGGGCCCAAATTCATAGAGCTGCTTGAGCACAAAAAGTAGCTGTAAGCACAAAACATTTTAAGTCCAGGTTACCAGCCAAAATACAATTTTACATGTACAATATTTATAACTGGTTTCCCGCTAAATTGCTCTTAGCAGAAATTCGCCAAGCAATATTTTCTGCTGTAGGAAATTAACCCCTGGTTTGTATATAGATGAATGAGTCAGCTATTAGATTGACACGAATCATTTTTTTTCCCGATAAGTACAAATCCTATACCTTGTGTCGAGAGACCTAATTACGTTTCAAGTGCTTCCGATGCGTCTGTTTATGACTGCAATTCCGCATATGTGGCTTCATTTTATTGGGTAGATGGGGAGAGGGTTTGTTTGTACAGAATGACGATTTAGCAGCAGAAATGGCAAAAACCTCAGAGTACAAAAGCTTAGTGTGGGAAATAAAACGTGTGCTGCACATATTTTGGGAATACTTCGTGTGTTGCGTTTTTAAAAGGAGGTTTTCGTGACTTGGTATAATAGAAATGCGACTTAGCAATACATCAACTCATTCTCAAGTTCAAATAAACCAAATTTAGTGCAATTTTTGCGCAGATGGTGCATGTAGTAGTACTACGAGAACTTGACCTGCAATGTGACGCAGCGATTTATGACGTCACATCAAAACCATCGTATAGATAAACCGAATACTTTCGCCTGATTGGGTTGATTTGTGTTTCTTATAGCGGTGTACCCCCCCCCCCCCACCACCACCACCACCACCGTACCTTTACGGTAGGTCACGCAACACAAATCTATCCTCGTAGCCTTTTATTATGGTGCTATTTTTACCAATCGACGTCCACCTCTATGCAGAGCGGATTGCTTGCACCTGATGTAGCAATTTAATTACGGCTGATGAATTTGTATTTATGTGAGTCAAGGTCAATGGGAACTTGATGACGTAGTGCGGTCCATGTGGTCTACTTAAACCCTGGTTATCTTTGGTCAGACTCTCTGGAAATAAATCTTGTTCAGTCGACATTAATTGATTCGATCTCGAACAAGTTCGACATATGAACATGGTTATGTCGACAACTGTTTATTTCTATAAGAGCAAGTTATTATAATATTATTAATATTATTATTATTATTTTATGATATATTTCTGGTAATGAAACCAAAGATGACTCGCAAGTGAACTTATTACTGTAGCTCACAAGCCTGGGAAAAACCTAAACAAGGGTGCTGTGAACCATAAACACCGGGTTTCTTTAACCCGTACTCCTCGGATTTTTCTTGGTTTAATGTCCTCCCGAAGGACAAAGCGGTTATGGTAAAGCATCTTGCTCAAGGACACAAGTGCCACGACCGGGACTCGAACATATACTCTGCTGTTCAGAAACACAAGAGCTTGAGTCCGGTGCTGTCAACCGCTCGACAGTTCGACGGTCCTTGCTCCAAAGTGTACCAAACCCTGCCTTGTCGACAATGGGTTGTTTTGATATCAAGTGGCTTCGACAACAAGCCCGACTTGACCTATAGCTGCATCTGATCCCTTGAATAAATGTACTCCACCGACAACCAAATCCATCTTTTAATTGTGCGATTTATTTCCATAAAAAACACCTGACATTGGTTACTGCACTTTATTAAGAAAAACAAATAATTAACAGCAAAATTACTGGCGCAACCTGATAAAAAACCCAATTATTTCGGATAATTGCTCAGCAATCGAATCAAACTAAACTCTGCAAAAAAAACAGTCTCGTTCTAGAACTCTGACAAATATTGCTGATTTTTGTTTTATTTCAAATTTTAAGACACCTTAAGATTTAATGCCCGACTCGGGAGCTATATCTAGGTTTGAGTCACTTACAACCGCGGCATCATCAAAGGCTACTTCGCTATTAATCTCGAATATATTCTATGCGATATGCCCTCAGAAATAGCGTAATCCGCGGCTGTGAATAATATGAAACAGACGGTGACGTTTTACTGGGCTTCTGTTCAAATCTACAGATGTGTATTGAAACTACCTGTGAACTAAAAACTACTCCGTGTGAAGAAAATGTCCTATGTTTCGGAAAACTCAAAGACTGTGGGAAGGATTTGTTAAGAATGAGGAAGTGAAATTCTATGAAGGTTACTCGCTTTAAAAATGCCAATTTGTGCATTTTGATTTTATCTTGACCAAGGAAAATGAAGACTGCTGAAAACGTTCTGTTTTCGTTCTGTTTTACGTTTTTCCCTTGGAAAATACCAACAATGTAAGTGCTTCTATAGTTCTTCTATTCTTTTTTCATCTGGAACAGGTTCTGCAGCTGCTGAAAATGTCCAATTCCACAGAAATACAAAATGCAAAATAAAGAAGATATTTCGCCGTTGATGGGGCTGTCATTTTTTTACGGACCAGCGACCGGTGACCTTTTAAAACTTTAGCAGGAGTAACGACACGAGACTTCAAAGTTAGACCTAACACCATTCTAAGACAACCCATCCCCGATGTTCGGTCGACAAATACTTATAATCATAGTACTTGATAAAGTGGAGACTTAATTTCATCAACATTAATCGTCCGCAGAATTTTGTATCCCTAATTAGATTCTCAATTCATGGGAAGTTTCGGGAAACGGATAAATCCGATAATTCTTTAGGCCCCCATATGATTATGTTGAAACACTTTACAAATAATTGCAGCAAAATCAACGCATGTGGCTATTGTAAACACTAGATTAATGTTAGTTTTAAACCGTCTTTGGTTGTTGAAGCTTTTGAGCGAAGGATTGAGAACATTTTTACACTTTCCGTGGACGGAATATTTCAAAGACTTCTCTGGAAATTCCATCAGGTTCTTTAGCCCGTGGATTTTGGTTTTAGAGATGGCTGGAAAAATAATGAATAAATTATCGAACCAGTCGTCGGCGTGCATCGAAAACGAGTTTAGCTTGTCTGTTTTTTGTTTTTGTTTTAGTGGGAGGGGGGGGGTCCTCTGACTTTTAGAACTTTGTGTTGTTTGCGTGGGTTTTAAAAAGCGTGCCTTTAAAACGAAGTTTTGTAGAGGAGCTAAGAGGGCTAGGTGACCAAACGGATATCGTTGAAGGACCTGTGCAGTTAATCTTCGTTTGATGATGGAACGGTTTTGTATTTCCAAGATCAGGTTTAGGATCATTAACCAGATCAGAAAGGTTGCAGTCGTAAAGAGAAAGCCATAACGAGGTTTCATCTTAGTCGTTGAATTTTTTTTCTTGAGTTTTGTATTTGATTTTGTTTATTTATTGCATATACAATTTGCAGTGTTTCATTGTTACTTTTTTATATATTGTTGGCTGATTTATTAAATAAATTAAAGGGAGTTTCAAAATATTGTTTGCATAATATTGAGTCCTAAGAATATACTGAACTGAATTAAATGGAGATATTTTTCAGGTGGGTTTTTATAATCTGCAAGTGGTCCCCATTATTCTAAGGAAACTAAAAAGCCCAGTGGCTGATCCTTTGGGATTGCAGGGGGTTCATGACCCACCCCCTCTCATCTGGCCCACGCCCACCCTGAGGGTTTTATGTAATCTCAGATAGTGCCGCAAAAGGCACCGTGTGATCAAGGCTGAAAACCTCAAATTGTATTTTCCATATACTGAATGAGACAAATGAATTGTAACTGGACTGGTGAAACTATTGTTTTTTTTGTTTGTTGGGGTGTTTGTTTGTTTGTTTGTTTGTTTTTATTTATACTAAACCTGTGAAATGGGGAAAGGGTATTCGCGCTTTAGAAAAGAGCTTGAATGTTTGCATTTTTTGATGACGATTAGCACTGCATGAATTGAAATTCTTGAATCACTTTATTGTTAGGAAGGGGAACATTATACCAACACTCAAACTATATGAGTCTTGACACTTTATAAATCATTTCGGATTTTGTTTTTAATTACGCGTGGGAGAGATAAAGTCCATACAGCACTACTCCTATAAAAACCGAGTCACCTATTTCTTTTTCGATAAGAGGATTCTGCCATCACCTCAACCTTTAAAGACTAGAAGTCATATTTTGTTTAAAAGGTTGAACTTTCTGACATTTTAAAGTGATACATCAAAATGGTGTCAAAACAGCCTAGAAACAGAAGAGTCCCTTGGCTGAATTCTTTCGTGGAAAAGAGAAACATTTCCCACCTTCAAATACTAGAATAAACATTATATAGCCATTTATATCTCAGCCGAGAAAACCTAGAGTTCCTAAACTATTTTTGCCGAAACTTACTGAAACATTACCGACTGATGTACGATTGATAATAACCAATCACTCGTATACCACAAATCGCGATGCTGAGACCCTGATCCTTGAAGTCAAGATCCAATTTCGTTTAGGGGTTGGTTTGTCATGATGAATCTTCAATTTATTCACGTACAACTATTGGATAACCATGTTGAAGATACGCAAGAACCTACGGACTCCATATATCATGCAAAACCAGGCTCATGACATATCCCTGTTAGGGTTAGATTTCGACTTGAGATATCAATTCAGTGTTTCCGTGAAGCTATCTGCTTTGACATCGCCAGTGATCAGAGATAGATGGAAGGCCTCACCAGATGCCTCTGAAGGGTAACACGGACACCTGCAGCGTCAGTTAATTAAGGACGGCGTGTTTTGTTTCAGACTTTTTACATGTCTTTGAAAACAATGGATTTAGAATAATATGGAGCAAGCTTTCATCCTTGCAAGTGGGTTTCTGTTTCAAGGGAAATGAATAATGTTTATAAACGTAGAATTAGAGGCACTGTACACGTTTGGTAATTACTCAAAACATATTAGCATAAAAACTTATACTTGGCAACAAGCAACGGATAGCTGTTGATTGTGAGAAACGACTCCCTCTGAAGTAATGTAGTTTTTGAGAAAGAGGTAATTTCTCACTAAAATAATAAAAACTTCTTGCAAGAAGCTTTTATTCCTATCTGAAGGCACACAAATTTGTACAACAAGGGTGTTTTTTCTTTCATTATTTTCTTGCAACTTCGAGCCCAAATTTTCACAGGCTTGTTATTTTATGCATATGTTGGGATAAGTGAGAACACTGGTCTTTGACAATTACCAAACGTGTTCAGTGCCTTTAAGCGCGGTATAAATATATATATTAATATTGTTGTTGTTGTTACTTATTTATATGTATTTATTTATTTTTATTTATTTATTTATTTATTCATTTTATTTATTCTTTTTTTTCTTTTTCTTTTTTTCTTTTTTTTTTTTTTTTTTTTTTTGGGGGGGGGTTGTCGATACATTTTCCAGTCCATGCTTCGAAGTACACAACAATCTTGTTTTTATACATGGCCAGATTCGTGCGTTAAAGACACAGGAGTAGCAAAGACACAAGGGAATTATAGTTTTCACAAACAAATAATCAATCACATCATGCAGACTCAAAGCACCTTTTGAACCTAAACTCAATCCGAATGGATCCACAAACAAAATGGTAAAATGCAAAACTGGCTTCATTGACACAGAATGAATTCCTTTGCGGAGATTGTTTCCATCTGAGGTCCAGACCATCAATCACGCTTGTCCCCCCATCTCCCTGGTCGGGCCCCTGACTCGTCTCCCACACAACCCGCTCCTGACTGAAAGCTTCATTAACTTATATCCCTGCTTTATCCCAAGGGCTTGTACAGCCCCGGGGTTGATTTTGAAGTTAAGGAAGCTTAACAAGCCAGGTTATTAGTTGGTCTTAGTTCTCTCTTCAGAAAACGCGGGAAAAAGGAAATCAATTTTGTAGCTATACCTTGGTCCCCGCCTTGGGGGTTGGATCGTCGCGTCTCTGTGTACTATATTTGACCTAGGGACTGCTCTCATTCGGTGTCCCCAAATACACGTTTTTTTATTCTCAAGAAGATACGCAAGAAAGGGATCATGTTGCAACCTTTCTCTTTGTATTATTGACACATTTAATTTATTTAAATTTGCATTTCTAACTCATGCAAAACGAACAATCGTATTACTGTGTAGCATCTAAATGGCTTGAGGCCAGAGCGTAAACCGGGAATGAATCTATCCCACCTCTGTGCCTTAAATGTTACCCAGCTCTTATATCCCAAACCATATTTAGAAACATGGTTTGATCTGCATTAGGTTTGGACTTTGTAAGTACAGGGTTAGGGTTATACTTACGTCCAGTGCTTTAATGTTGGTTTCGTGCTACACTAAATGCCGCCCGTGACGCTCATCCAAACTGGACACAAAACGAAAACGAGACTAAAAGACCTTTGGGCAGGTTGGGTTTGGGGTTTTTTGTTTTACACAATGGTTGCCGAATTGTTCGTTCCCTGAAAACTAGAGAGTAACAAATCCTTCCAGACAAAGTTTTGTAATAATACCATTTTGTGGCCCTGTTTTATGCATCATTTTTTCCCAATCCATAATCACTACCGTATTGACTCATTTGCCCCAAATGACTGCATTCATAATGTTGCTCGTTTATTCCAATAGCTTCTTTGGGGAAAGGATCCGGGTTATTTGTTCCCCGTTGGCGGTTTGAATTAAATGAATCTCAAACTGGTTTTTAATATTAAGTCGCTGGGTTCAACACACCTACTGCTCTTGTGTGCCGTGGTTTCCGTTGTCTAGCTCAAAGAGTGTGCAATAATTGTCTCTATAAATACTTTCTCGTTGTATCAAATAGGGACTATTTCTACCTAGGTTTGGTCACCTGAAATTTGATGAAGAGAATAACAATAACAGCTAATGATAAGAAAGAAAGAAAAAAATAAAGAATTTTGTTTAAAGCGGTACAGTATTTCTGGGGAAATTGAGCTAATTTTCATATTTAATTACATTTCACCGGCCCGATTTTCTAATATCCTCGGGGATAAATCAGTTAAAAATAACAGTAACATGTCCATAAGTGCAAAAGAAGAACTCACACCCGGTGCTGACTCAAGCTGGGCTGTATGGAAATGCCTCAACCGACTCAGATCATGTACCGGTCGCTGCAAAGTAACTCTCAGGAAATGGGGCTATCTGAACGGCCAGGATGTCACCTGCATATGCGGTTCAGAACCACAAACAATGGATCACATCCTCCGATGTCCCCTACTGGAGCAGAGGTGCGAGGCTAGAGACCTAGCTGATTTCAATGGAAGTGCCAACGACTGTGCTCAGTTCTGGATGAAACACACCATCTAGCGTGTGTGGACACGATAGAAGGCCAAAGGACTACAAAGCACCACAAGAGAAAAACATTGACTGGTGAATGAACAGAACACCACAGTTTCAAAGAGAGTGTCTAACACTCCTCCATGATACATAGTTGGTAAGCCTTTCTTACCATGGCTATGGTTTTAGCAACTTCACTCGGTTCAGATTCATTGAAAAAACTTCTCCATCGATCCACCTTCGATAAAAAGTGTTTACAAACACGACACTCTACACTGGTACGTTGATAAGGGCTCTGTGTGCCTGCTGCGTGCGAGACAGCCATTAACCAAACGCGAATTGCACTCAAGAACCCTCTTGAAACATCACGGCAATTTCAATTCCGTCTATAGCCGGGACATTTAAACCAATTGCCATGATCAAGATCATTCAAATTGATGAAAGGCTCCTCAACATTTCTTTCTGCTTCAAAACATTCCTAGAAATAAAAGTCAACGTCAGTGTCTATGTCTAGACAAGAGCTTAAGAAATCTGTAAAGTAAGTATTAGGCTGATAGAAATCTACCATGTGAACAAGAAAATTAAACAAAGTTAAACCTTTCTTCTGCTTATCTGCAAATTACTTCTTAGTAACAAGCAGAGGGTACAGAGGGTGAATATTGAAACTCTGTAGAGGATACGAAGGGTTGATATTGAAACTCTGTAGAGGGTACAGAGGGTAAATATTGAAACTCTGTAGAGGGTACAGAGGGTAAATATTGAAACTCTGCAGAGGGTACAGAGGGTAAATATTGAAACTCTGTAGAGGGTACAGAGGGTAAATATTGAAACTCTGTAGAGGGTACAGAGGGTCAATATTGAAACTCTGCAGAGGGTACAGAGGGTAAATATTGAAACTGTAGAGGGTACAGAGGGTGAATATTGAAACTCTGCTGAGGGTACAGAGGGTCAATATTGAAAGTCTGTAGAGGGTACAGAGGGTAAATATTGAAACTCTCAGGGGCGGATCCAGGATTTTCCAAACGGGGGGGCGTGAAAATATTCCAAGCAGCAAAATGATAAATGAAGTTTGTTGCCCCATTTCTCCCCCTTCTCTCTTTTTTCTTTTCTCCCTCTTTTTTTTTTTTTTTTAATATGAAAAGGGGCGTGCGCCCCCCCCCCTGGATCCGCGCCTGACTCTGTAGAGGGTACAGAGGGTAAATATTGAAACTCTGTAGAGGGTACAGAGGGTAAATATTGAAACTCTGCAGAGGGTACAGAGGGTAAATATTGAAACTCTGTAGAGGGTACAGAGGGTAAATATTGAAACTCTGTAGAGGGTACAGAGGGTAAATATTGAAACTCTGCAGAGGGTACAGAGGGTAAATATTGAAACTCTGTAGAGGGTACAGAGGGTAAATATTGAAACTCTGTAGAGGGTACAGAGGGTAAATATTGAAACTCTGTAGAGGGCACAGAGGGTAATTATTGAAACTCTGCAGAGGGTACAGAGGGTAAATATTGAAACTCTGCAGAGGGTACAGAGGGTAAATATTGAAATTCTGCAGAGGGTACAGAGGGTAAATATTGAAATTCTGTAGAGGGTTACAGAGGGTAAATATTGAAATTCTGCAGAGGGTACAGAGGGTAAATATTGAAACTCTGTAGAGGGTACAGAGGGTAAGCATTGAAACTCTGCAGAGGGTACAAAGGGTAAATATTGAAATTCTGCAGAGGGTACAGAGGGTAGGCATTGCAACTCTGTAGAGGGTACAGAGGGTAAATATTGAAACTCTGTAGAGGGTACAGAGGGTAAATATTGAAACTCTGTAGAGGGTTACAGAGGGTAAATAGTGAAATTCTGCAGAGGGTACAGAGGGTAGGCATTGAAACTCTGTAGAGGGTACAGAGGGTAAATCTTGAAACTCTGCAGAGGGTACAGAGGGTAAATATTGAACCTCTGTAGAGGGTACATAATAGGGTAAATATTAAAACTCTGCAGAGGGTAGGCCTACAGTCGAAACTCCACATTTTATTTAATAATGGTTTGCCATTTGATTTAAATTATGTTTACAACCTTGTTCTCGCCGTGTGCTTCATAATTTTGCCAATTAAGGCTCAACATTCCAATTGGGAAGAAAATTGAAACTACTTTTTTTTTTCAACCCCAATATCCCCCCGAGAGAAAACTAGTACTCTGGAAAAACTAAAACAAAAAATGGATACACTATGCCTAAAAGAAAGAGAATACCCTCTGAATATTGTTCATCAGATTTAACATTCTTCCCTATTGACCATCGGTATGCAGAAATATTGAATTATCTAGAAGTGTAATCGAATTAAACCCTTAGCTAAACACAACCATATAGGATGCAGAGTGAATGAAAAACGTGACACTACGCAAGCACAGTAAGTTTCACAGTATTAGTGCGTCTACATGCCGGCATATCCGACTTCGAAGAACATAAAACGGCTGTTTTAGAGTGTCCACAAAACCTGTTTGCATTTTTTTAACCGATTGTGCGTAGCCAAACCATGGAGGTAGAATTAATTCCACCCAGTCGAATGACAGCTCATTGCCCTTTTCGAAATTACGTCTTGGGGCTTGGGCTTGTGCTGAGGCTCCGTCAGCTATTTAAGGAAAACGTGCGCTTTCCTTACGGGCTTCAAACAGCTTCGGACGGAGCTTAAGCCGGTAGCCGAAGCCCCAATCCTAGTTTCGAAAAGGGACATAGACCTACATAAAAGTGTCAAATTAAGTATCGGCTGAACACTAAAGTGAACGGTTGGTCGAGAATATGATATTTCATGAAAGATAACACGGGTCCGAAAAACACACTAGAAGTTTATTTCACTATTTTTTTTTTTTTTTTTTTTTTGGTGTTGCCCAATTTTGTGAGATATTTGAAAGACAATCTAAAAATTTCAATGAGTGTTTTGGATGACGTGGCTATAACGGCTCCGCGTTAAAAAAAGATCAGGTGGCGTAATTAGGGATGAGTGGCCGAGTTGACACCATGTGGCACTGACGCCATCAAGGGTGAGTTTGGAATATGTATAAATACGGCAATATGGTTTCAAAGATTTCAGTTTTACAGTTATTGAGTTTATTATCTCCTTGTATAAGCACAAATCAACCTGGTAAGGCTTCCCTCTAAACTTATCGCATCGATGCACACAATTCAATCTGTAAAATCTGGTTTATAGTAGTTTATCTTTTAACAATTTATAAATATTGTCCATACCCCCCCCCCCGATACGATAAATACTAAAGAGGCAACCATTTTTGGTGGACGATGTTGCATGATCATTTCCTTATACTCAAACTCGGTATGTTTTCACCAAGAAGACCAGGTTAAACAAAGAGAATAAATCTTAAATAAGATGAATCCATATTAAATCGGGACTGAAAAGGCAAACCGGTGAATTACGCTAACGTTACGCTTAAGTTACGCGTATATTTTTTTGCACTACCGTGCACGAGCTGGGTTTTTTCGCTTGCAGGAAACAGATACATGAAATTGGGGCCCATATTTCCTAAACACTGTAGAGCCAAGACGATCGTTCGTTAACAAACCAACCATTAACCATAACTCTAGCCATGCATCTTATTTCATTTTCCAATAAAGGTAAGATTTTCAGCCAAAATCTTATAATTCTGATGAAGTCTTCGACTCAAGAGGGACAAGTGGGTCCGCGTTATTCCATATTGTTGTGAACATTTTGATTCATTTTACCAAGCTTCTTGACACTTGAGGCGGAGGGTCAAGGCTATAGAATCACAATCTAATTTATTTGAAGCAGTTTTAGGTGAATATTGCCATGTATGTACAATTAGTGTTTTGCGTCTTACATGGTCCCTTTAAAGGGACACGTTGCCTTCGGATTGGGCGCTTTGGGCTATCAAAATCGTTTGTTATGAATGAATACGGTTGGAAAGATGTTTTAAAAGTAGAATATAATGATCCACACAAATATACCTCAAAATTGTGTGGTTTTCCTTTTACTTCTTGAACTAACCCAGTCCGCCATTTTATTAATTTAAAACCAAATTTTTGACTCCACAAAATGGCAGACCGTGATAGCTCACGAAGTAAAAAAGGAAAACCACGCAATGCTCTTCCTCTTGCCGTTTCCACCTTATCTGTCTGTACGCATGCGTGAATGTAACTAGTAATTCCCCAAGAAGGGCTAATTGTTCTGAGCAGGAGGTTCAAGCCCCCCCCCCCCCTCTCTCTTCTGGTTATGCCACTGGTGTTTAACCAAAGATGAAACTCCAACAGCACCGTAAAGGTAGGCCTAGCCTAACCATACCTGACTTTGTACCAAAAGCCAAAAGAAGGGAAACACTATAAGCTTACAGGAAATAATTTCTGTCAAATTAATGCGTCGCCACTAACAACTACGTCATCAATACCGGTTACGTCATTCAACGCTTGCTCAACGCAAGTAATTTTTCACCCAGAAAATTGATTAAAACCTTTTTCCATTTTTGTCTCATTCGTCCTCCAATTAGCGTGACTAAAGTGGATTGAAGCTTTTACTTTTGCTTTTAATTTTAAGCATAGGGCCTATACTCCCCTCTTTTGGTATTGTCTCTAATGTTACTCAACCTTCTTTGTTCCTATAACGGTCCCTGTGACATGATACATTAAATAAGAACTTATTCGCCAAAAGAACTCTCTCATTTTTAAAAGGATTATGCACGACTCGTTTGCTGGTGGCAATGTTTTTTTATTTAACGCTATCGGCCGTACACTTGGCTTACTACCAACTTACAATACTCATTTTGTTGGAGAAGGCACGGGTAGCTTTTGTCAGATCGGGAGCAGAAGCACTGTCTTTTACGGGTTAATAAAAAGCTTCGCTTAGCGGGCACGATTTAGAAACCTTAATACAATTTCACCCTTTGTGGCGTTATGGAATGGAAGCCAAAACATTCCTGTACGCAGTGCATGGCATTAAAAACAGAGTATGTTTTCCTGTGTCCCAATTTTGTGTGCGTTGAATTTGACTCTACATGTAGCCGTCAGGCATTAGATTGGAACCAATTTTGTGAGTGATTTTTATTACAGATATGTCTTGGCATATCGTGTTTTGTAATAGTTTGTCGCCAACTTAGTCCGGAAAAACCATGTTGTTCAACATTGAGAGCAAAAAAATAAAGGGGCCGTTACTGACGAAGACAAAGACATGGAGGGGGTATAGTCCAGCGGACACTGTACGGCTATTTCCAGTACCGTACGGTTGCTTTTGTCTAACAGCATTGCCTCCCGTAAAATAAATACCTGAAAATTGTCTACTTACAGACGGTATTCTAAAGAAAAACCGGTTATTTGGTGTGATTTTTCGTGTGATACCCGTTACGGTGCATGACCGTAAATAAAATGTGTTCGTTTATCAGTTGATTAGAATCAGAATTGATGAGACAAAATCGATCGGGTAAAAAACCCCAGAAATTGTTGCAATACCGGCCGGATGTCAATGGTGCATGCAACCATGAAAAGGACCCGTTAGAAATAATAGTCGTATTTGAACATTAACAAGATGTCTTGTTTGTAGACGTCGTCTCAACCTAGAAGGTCTTTTTGAAAGATAAGTCTTTAACCGGGAGAGCCAAAGGTATGCAGCGATCGTGACATCTTTTACACCTAAGACGACCGACCTCCAATTACCCTCCATAGGCCGGCAGATCTGAAAGGTAACCAAACACCTTTGATATGTTGGCGGGATGCCGAATGTTACTCTAAGACCGGAAGCTAGAGAACATAATTGTTCGGATCACATAATGGACCGGATAGGAGATAATATAATTTATTGAATAGAAGTCAGGAACTGGATATAACAGGTTTTATGAAAATAATCGACCAAATAGAGCATTAGGTAAGCTAAAATAAAACAGACAGACAGGATAAAATAGTCAAGAACAAAATTGAAATCATCAAATTACAGAAACGATTGAAAAGCAATGTTACCAAATGACTCAGTGGGTCAGATTAATGTAATGTAATAACAATAAGAAACATATATTTAAATGAGTAAATAATACCCCAAAATAAAGGTAATAATTGAATAAGTAAATAAATAAACAAATAAATACAAACATAAATAAATAAATAAATATATTGGATTTTTTAATCAGACAATAATTTGTAATTATTAATAAAAGATGATAACTTTAAATACCAACCAGCCGGATTATGCATTTTGTGAGCTGGATTTTAGGACCGGGTACACTGTAAAAACAGTGTTTAGAAAAGTGTTTATATATTCGTTTTAAATGGGATGCAGTTGCATCCTCTAATCTAAAAACAATACGCAGTCTAATAATTCACAGTGGTAACAGGTTGCTTCGGCTTGCTATGGCTGATCAGATTATAGACGGCCTGCAGCACTTAGCCATTATAATACGGGCGTATCTTAAAGTACGTGCGCCTTCGGTTTTTGGAACCGTTCGATTGTTTTAATCATATGTAGACATAATACAATAAAACTAACCTGTGGAAATTTCATTTCAAAGGGTGGTAGCGTTTTTGAGATATCACCGAATATCTGGAGCGGTTATGTCCACTTAGGAAGAATAATTCGTAATTGGATTACAAATCTGAGAAACGTTTGATGCGGAAACGTTTCTCAGATTGAAATGTTTTTGAATCCCTCTCTCTAAAACCACATTCCTTTGAAGGGAATCGTTTCTCAAAATGTTACACATTACCAACAACTGCAGTGCTTCTTACTAAGTAAGTTTTTATGGTCATTAATTCTTGGGGTAATTACCAAAGGTATACCCTCCCTTAAGGGATTTTTGGAAAACAGTTTCAAAAATGAAGCCAAAACGTAAACATTAAGCTTATCTTCTGTTGTAATGTTTCGAAATGAAATTATCGAAACCGATGACGTAGGTTGCACCTGATGTGTTTGACACTAAACACTGATGACTAACATCATGCTGGTAGGCTCTTGGTGGTCGTGTTTCAGTGGTCGGCGCCACTAGGGTGCGAAAGAACCATAAACCTCTGAATTATAGTCGGGTACCTTTGTTTTGAGAAAGAAAAATGTGGTAATCAGTAAAAAGCAACTTTCTTGGGTTTGAGAAGGCATCATTAAAAATCAGTTTCGACACAAGGTGTCTTTATTAATTTTAATCGATTTGTATCATTGTTAACGTCCATCTTCTGAAATTATCGTTAATCTTAAGTTTATATTCTGGAAAACATTTCCTGAATCAACTCTCGTGGCGTCCTCGTTTTAAAACCAAAATAGAGTGAATAATTAGATTTGTACCATATGACATAATTCCTTCATAAGCCCCGCCCACTTTACACATTGTACTATTAGAACTTTAGAAGCCCATTGGAAATGCACTGAACTTATGCTTCGTTTAGTTTTCTAATAAAGCCAGAAACTGTGGCGTTATCCACTTGCCGTTCACATCATGTTTTCAAATACTCGCGGTCTTTCTTTAACAAAATAGGCAGAGTTTACCAATTTATAGATATAAATATTGAATATTTATGTCAAGCTTTGACATAAGAATCTCATTTAAATTTGATATGTATTTGATAGGGGGAATTTAGGTAGAAATTGCACACAAACTTGGAGGCCGGAAGTAGCAATAGGCCTGGGTTTGCGACCGGAGTGTGCGCTTGTATGACGTCACGTATCACCACGATTGGGGGCGTGGTTTTAATGTTGCGTTATGTACGTGTACATGATGATATATCATTTTGCCGTAGGGATTGTAACAAGATTATCCGATGCTCGCACACTGGCTTACTAAAAAGCACCTAATCATTCCCATCATCAAAACAGGTCAGACGTTGATCAGTTTTGACAACATTTTTAACTAAAAGATCATTTTTTAAGCGTCATGTCGACAACATTGGGCTGGCTACAGAGTGGGTTCGTGTTTCAGTCTCCCCTCGCGGGGTTTGGAGGAGTGATTGTGGCGGCTGCTTTGGCGGTGGTGGGCGGGATACATCGCCTTAGATTTATTGAGGTTCTCAGCCTTGATATTTTACACTGAATGAAGAACCAATGGCTGTCAAATTACTGTGTGCAGAAGTTGTCCGAATTAACAAGAATTCATGCAGCAATAAAAAGAGCCGTATGGAAGACCTGATCATTAATTTCCCGCGCTTGCAGACATTCTCGCTCTAAAAACCAATGATGCATCAAGAGACCCCCCCCCCTAGTAGTAAGCCTCTTACATGATCATTGTGAACAAAACATATCCCCCATGATGCTTTGACCAATCACAGCCTTAATCTTGTTGGTAAGTCCTTGCGTCACACACGCGCGAACATCTGCTGCGCACGCCCAAAGCTTCCAAAGGTGGCATACGTTAATAGGAGACTTTTTTGGACTCTTATAGGTGGCAGCAGACTTACCTGGGCCCAATTTCATGGCTCTGCTTGCCGTAAGCAAAGAATCGGCGCTTACGGAAGCATGGAATTCCGCACTTACGTCAAGCGTATTTCACGGGTTAGCAGGGAATTTTTGCTTGTGCGCGTGCGTAGTCCACGTTACTAGGCATTATACGCTTACACAGCTAGCGCAGAAATTCGGCGCTTGCTCGGTAAGCGGAGAATGGTGATCGCAAGCGCAGAATTCGGCGGTAAGCAGAGCCATGAAATTGGGCCCGGGTAAATCCATTGTTCTTGGAAATGTGCGCATGCTCAGAACGACGTAGACAATGGAAATTTACCTGGTAAGTCTGCTGCCACCTAGCGCTCAAAAGTCTCCCATTGTGTGTAACTTTTCCGACCACCCATTTCGTCATTCAAGGGCATTTAATCATGACAACAAATTTTAAGGGATTGTATATATACGTTTGGTAATTTGAACCAATTGTTTTGTTTCAATTCTATGGTTGTATATCATAAAACTAACCTGTGAACATTTCATTTCAAAAGGTGGTAGCATTTTTGAGATAATCAAATTGCCGAAAATCTGGAGCGGTTATTGTCCACGCAAGAAGAATAATCTGCAATTGGAATACACAATCTGAGAAACGTTACTGTCAGTAACCGTGCTTCTCAGATTCAACTTTTTGGGGGATAAAAAAGTGATACATTTTTCCATAACCGCAGTACTTCGAAGTGAAAAGTTTCTCAAAATGCTTTATTCTATCAGAAGCTGTTGTACTTATTACCAAGTAAGTTTTTATTGCAATCAATTTTCAGAGTCATTACCAAACGTATACAGACACCCTTTAAGCTGAGAAGACCTCGAGTCATTAAAAAAACGTATGTATAAGCCAAGTTCAATTATTAAACTTGTATTACATAAATCGTCACATTCAATGAGTTTCTTACGCTTCTGGTAACCATTGGAGCCAGTTTGTGTGAAATGGGCGTGGCTTAAAATGGATTAACGTCACATTAAAATTTTACGACAATGATGAAGTCTGCCATGTTTGATGAGTTTACAAATCAAAAAAACTTATCCATTCTGCTTACACACCCGTGTAATAAACACGCCATAATCGTCCCTAATTGCCCTTGCCCTTCCAGAATAGAAAAAGCCAGGTGCAGGCAAGGCAGACAGTCTTTAACCAGGTGCTAAAACGTCTGCAGGTCCCAAACAAACCACAGATATTCTCCAGAGATATTTTCATGTTGTGTCATTATCACCCACGAGGCCGGTGTTTACCGCCATTAGTTAAACACACACATACGTGCTTCTAACATAAGCGGGAGAATAATTACTGAAATAAACAGTGTCATCTGTTTGCCTGCACTTTCATTACCTGTGCGGGCCAACCGTGAGTTCTTTTTTCATGTTGGGAAAAATCAACTCAAATTTATAAATCGCTCTATTCCAGGGTTTTTTTCCTGTTTGTTGTATTATTTTAAAAAAAATTAAGTTGCAGCTGAAAAAACCCTGCTCTTCTGATGCATACGAGGGAACGAGTGGTGCGATTTATGGGTCACACGATGGTCATACTGACCACGGAGGGATCTGGTTCATTTTGACCCCCAAAATAGATCACAACGGGTCAGTCTGGCACATGATACCTGAACATTGGTCACTTTTTTACCAACATTTTTGCCTTATTTTGACCCTGAGTATAGTGACCCTTTATATCGGCCGATGCCATTAGCGTTGGGTCCACCATGGAGGCAATTTGGTCCATCGGCAAGAAAGATAATCTGGTTCATTTTGACACATGACCATCCCATGCCTGATGGCGTGCCATGCACTACCTGAATATACCGACTTTGGATAATGGCTGGTGCTGTTGGGCCCACCGTGGAGGAAGGCAAATGGATGCACGCAAGAAAGATGCAGCAGTCAATATTCCGAATCGGTTTGTCGACTTAGACCGCTAGAGGGCGTTTGCTGATATTTGAGCACGACAGACAGATGAACCACCTCTTATAGTGTTTTTTGTAGCACCAGCTAGAAATCACACATGTTTTAATGTTTAACTCTGCATGATGCCATCGCTCACTCATTGAGTGTCAGTTTTTAATTAAAAGTTTGTACTCTGCCAATTTGTTTTGGTTAAATCTAAAAAAAATCCAAGTTCCAAAATTACACCTATAGCCAAATACCATGCCAATTGTCTTATTGGGCCTACCAATGGGAGGTTTGTTTTTCACTAAAAAAAATCCATCAATGACCAGCTCTCCTGGAATTCCCAAAGGAATTGTACAGTAATTACTCAGCATTGGTACTATAATAAGGTAAAGTGGTATAAACTCTACAAGTGACACATGTGGGCTCATCTTAAAATAAATTTTGCTTGAATTGATTTTGATCATAGTCAAAAGGGTATTATCATGCTTTGGGTGATTTAAGAGTGATTTGGTTCTCAACAAAAATTTGTTACACGCTAAAACCTAACTGTTACTCAACGAGTCAATGATAGTGTCCGACTGTGAATTTTTTTGATAGCCGCGTGTCTTTTGCGAATGAAAGCAAGCCCGATGGATTGATTGATTTATTGTGCTAGATGGACCTATGAGTTACCGGAATGTCCCCACAATGACGTGATCATTAGACTGGTCCCCTGTATTTATTTACAAGCTTCGAAGTGTGACGTCAGATGTTCGGGCTACGTGATGTGAGGGCGCTGTTGCAATTGAACATTACATTTTTTTTCACGGTTGTTTCCAAACAGATGACTGAAATTAAAATAGATCAGCTAACACTGATTCTAAAATCTGTTCGTAAATTTTCAAAAAATTGTACCCATAAAAGGATTTAATGCAATGTTTACAACAACAAAAATTACGAATTTACTACAGAGATCTCTTTTAGTACTTTGTACACAATGTCACTAGCATTCAAGAGCTAACAGTGATGTTTGTTATTAAATAATTGTCGTGAGTTATTGTCAATTGAGGTTTTTTTTAGTGGGGGCCCATGTTTTTATGGACAGTGTGTCGTGTCATGATTATTTTTTAGTTTTATTTTGTTTTAATTTTTTTTATTTTATAGAGGGCACTACATATATAAAATAAAAAAATATGGGGGAACCTGTGGGCTTTTTTTTGGGGGGGGGGGGCACGCCTCCCCTGCCTGGCCCCACCCCCGTGCCTACGCCGCTGGTTGCATTTATACAACCAATGAAACAACTGGAAAATTAGCAAGTAGACATTGTGCTTGCCTATCTGAATGTGTTTGAACCCGTGACTGTCCCTACGTGTGATCTGTTGCCCCAGCCCTATCCTTGCAGCCGACCCTGAACCCCCCCCCCCCACCACCAACCCCCTAACCCCAACCCCACCCTACCCAAGATCCATTTCCGTCATACGCTTCCAAAAATCGCGCGCAATGTATTTCCACGCGCGAATAAAAAAAACCAAGACACTTTGCGGAAAAATAAAGTGGTACCACGCGGGTTAAATAGCTGATTGTGGTTTAACGTACGACAACCATTGATTTCAAGGAAACTTGCGTCGCTTTTTAAGGTTGCGTACTATTGGTCAATTCTAAAATTGCTATTTGAGGTTTCAATGTTTAAATTTTGAGTAAATTTGGGAGACAAAATTGTCATTCTTAGTTTTTGTTCTTTCATTTAATATTTTTTTATTTCAAATTATTAAATATGAAAAAAGTGTTATCGTATGTAACTTGCAAGGTATGCTTTTGTGGTGCGGTTGTCAAATTTTATTTCG
>JAJGQC010000477.1:0-25000 GCA_021014325.1 Plazaster borealis
GCTTTTGTGAGAATCCTTGGCTTCACCACCAGACCCAAATTAATAATAATAATACAAAATTTGATTTGAAATCATTTGACAGGAGCTTTCACTGCGCATGGAACGAATGACAGATGAGAGTCACAAGAAGAGAAAACATTTGGAGCATGAGATGACAGAGACGCTCACTGCTCAGGTAAGAAACTCACCACTCACTTACAAAACTCACCACTCACTTAAGAAACTCATTGAGTAGTTTGAGTTTGATTATGAGTTGGTTTGGAACCTGCCTCGGGGTAAACCTTCACAGAGGTATTTCAGGCCTGGAATTACACGTAGACCATGGCCTCTCTTGCCCCTGGTCTTGGCCTTGGTGCCCCTTCAAAAGTTTCCCATAGACTTCAAGATTTTCCAATGGAGGTCCCCTTTGCAAAATGAAAATGACCTTGCCCTCTCAAAGATGAAATTCCATGCCTGACTCCACACAAACTTACTCACTTCCTAGGAGCTTGTCATGGCCGAACCGTCTAATGCATTGGACTGAAGTTCTGGTGGCTGCATCATCAGAGTGCGGGTTCGAATCCCAGTTATGACGCTTTTTGCCTGAGAAACGTTACTGTCTTTCTCAGATTGTGTATTTCAATTACAGATTATTCTTCCTGCGTGGACATAATTACTCCGGATTTTAAGCGATAGATCAAAAACGCTATCATCTTTTGAAATGAAATTTTCACAGGTTAGTTTAATGGTATTATATCCACATTTATACAGGATTAAAACAATCAAACAGTTCCAAAAACCAAAGGTATACGTTCCCGTTAAGGATGCAATTTACTTGAAGTCTGTGTTGGTTCACCGTTGGAGTTGGACGATGATTTGTGAAGATCTGGGGTGGATGGACTTACAGCTGCAAATTTTAATACTTGGAGATTATTGTGTGATCTTTGTTTGAGCTGGATTAGGTGTGGATGATCCAGGATTTAGATGAATTGGGATTATTAAAGTTCTCTATTTGTGATTTCTTAGTTGGAGTTGGACAAGACAGCTGAGGAGTTTCGCAAAGCTCATAACGATCGTCAGGAATTAATCAGTCAGTGGGAGTCAACCATTGAACAGATGCAGCGAAGAGATAAAGAAATGGACATGCTCGCTAACGTAAGTTCCTCTGTAGTTACTTATTCAATCTTAGGCCAAGTCTTAAAGCACAGGAATTAGAAATCTGTGTTTCTGAATGATTAATAGATTTTGTGTAATTTGTTATTTTCATTAGCAATTATCAACCCATCAAGATATCAAAATTCGTCAGAAAACTGAAAATCTGATTCAAAGAGTTTTCCCAAAGAGGCAACGGATGTTATCAATCGTCAAGACTTTTCAAGTTTTGCTCTCTTTCCCTTCAAAAATTCTTGAAAGTTGTGAATTTTCCTTGGAGTAAAGTAGGACATACCTTCATTGTGTTCAAAACTACTTTTCAGTTTTGTGGTGATTCAGAGGGCAGGCATTAGATAGATCAGTGCCCAATTTCATAAAGCTGTTTAGCAGAAAATTCTGCTAAGCAAATTTCTTTGCTAAACAAGAAATGAGTCGGGTACCAGTCACACCAATGGTAACTGTATGGTATTTTGGCTGGTAACCTATTTTCCTAAGTAAGAGTTTTCTGTGCTTAGTTTTTGTGCTTATGAAATTGGGCCTGGCGTTTTCCTGATTTCAGGTTTTTGGATTCTTCAGATTTTCTTGCAAGAGGCAAAACTGCCATCACAGAGATGAAAGACTCTTTTCTTGTTTTGATTTCTATTTGAAAATGATGTAGAAAGACTGTAAATCTCTAATATGTAACATCCAGTGGGATTCATCTCCACACCAAGAGAAACTGTTATCAAATTTCAGGATCATTTTGGGTTGAACAAAACAAAATTGACTAGAGCGGGATTTGAACCAACGACCTCCGGATTAACGTGCCGGCGCTCTACAAACTGAGCTATCTAGCCCTGATGTTGGCGGTCTCCCCATTTTGTCAATATCTTTGTTTGTGGTTGCATTTTCAGGATGTTGTATTTTCATACAATCTCATCCCTGTGAGAAACCTGAAAATGTAGAACTTTTGAAGTTCTGAGCGTTTTTATCTTTAACCTAAGAGGAGACTGGTACCCTTTTCCTGTTTTTTATTTTCGTACAATCCCATCCGGTAATCTCATTGCTTACCACATAATAATGTGCTTACAATGCCCTGTAAAGCCTGGTACCCTGTAAAGCGCACAGTTTTATGGACCATAAGCACAGAAATCTGCGATAAGCAGCGACGTAAAATTTGGTACCTGCCCTATTATTGCATCAACTTATCCAAGAGCTATCCAGGTGAAGACGAGATCACTACCTTTTTTTTAAGGATAATTATTTTTGTACAATCACGTTCCGTAATCGCATTGCTTTCTATGCCCTGTAAAGCACGTCATTCCATGGATTTGAAGAGCAGAATTCTTGGATAAGCAGCGACCTGAAATCGGTTTCCTGTCTTCTTATTGCATCATATTTGGTCCTACTTTATCTAGGAGCTATCCGAGGTGAAGGCGGAAGTCTTCAATAATGAGAGCAACGTCAAGGAAAAGCAGCAGTTCTTGGAGAATGAAGTAGAGAACAACCGAGAGCAACAGAAGAAGCTTCAGTCCACGGACCGAGCCGCCGCAAAACTCCGACTGGACTACAGAGATACTGAGACCCAGCGAATTCAGTTCCAAGACGAGGTATGGAGAGGGAAGATGCTTGATGTTTTCTTAAAGGGATTGTATACGTTTTGTAATTGAAACCCACTGTTCGTTTCAATCCTATACAGTTGTAGATAGATACCATAAAACTAACCTGTAAAAAAAATTCATTTCAAAAGGTGGTAGCGTTTTTGAGATATTGTCGAAAATCTGGAGTGGTTATGTGCACGCAGGAAGAATAATCTGCAATTGAAATACACAATCTGAGAAGCGTTTCTGCAGTAACGCTTCTCAGATTCAAATTTTTTGGGATAAAAAGTGTTATCTTTTTCCATAAACGCAGTACTTCGAAGTTAAAAGTTTCTCAAAATGCATTATACTACCCAAAGCTGCTGTACTTCTTACCAAGCAAGTTTTATTGCCATTAATTTTCAGAGTCAATACCAAATGTATACAGACCCTTTAAGTCATGTAATAGTTTCTGATAGTTACTTTTCATTAATCAGCCATATTGTTTGAACTTTTCGTAATGTTATGATGAATATTAATTTCAGCTTGAAACATTGAAGTTCACCGTTGCCAGAACAGCAACTGATCTAGAGGGAATGAGACGGCAAGTTGGTGACTTAAAAAGAGATGTTGAAGACAAGCGAAACAAGTGAGTAGATGTATAAGTTGTACCAAGCTTTCTTTAGATGGGTATACCAATCTAGTAAGCTCTGCTGCCCCTTAATGCATTGACTAATCACACCACTGACTGAGTGAATAGTCTGATAATTTGGTCGGGTTGGCGTAGTGGTTTCTTTCCTCAGCTTCTCACCTTCCACCTCTAGGACCCCGGTTCGAATCACGCCAGGGGCACTATGGCGTGTCGTGGCCGAGCGGTTTAGAGCATCAGACTCAAGTTCAGGTGGCTAAGTCATCAGGGTGTGGGTTCGAATCCTGGTCATAACACTTGTGTCCTTGAGCAAGACGCTTAACTATAATTGCTTCTCTTCACCCAGGGGTAAATGGGTACCTGTTAGGGCAGAGATGGTTCGTGTGATTGATTTAGCTTGGTGCGCTACATATTTGGCAGCACAGGCTGTATACTCCCAAGGAAGCTGAGATGGTTTAAGGAATGAAATAAATGGCCCAGTGACCACCCTGGGTAATAATGTTGGAGCGCTATGAGTGTTACTGAGTGACAGATTTGAGCACTATATAAGAAGCCACTATTATTATTATTATTATGTGGATTGGGAAAGAAATGTTCTAAAGTTGACATTTTCCAATGTTTCCAATGTTAACAAAGAATCTACAGTTCTAAAACAAACCCATTTGTGTTTCTTAATAATTTTCATGACATTTTTCCTGAAAATAAAGGAGTCAAAAAATCAACAAGATAAGCAATATCTGGGCATATGATGATGATCATACAGAAATGAATGGTCTCTAACGGGTTATTTATGATTGAGAAATTACAAAAAGGAAAATTGACAAATCTCTCAATTGCAGAGTGGAGAATGCCAAAGCCAATCGTCAGGAACTGATGGTCAAGCTTGAGAGGATATCACACGCCTCCCTGACGGCAGAGGAACGGGCTGCCATGATGGACAAAGCGCTGATGGATGAAGAAGAGAATCTTCATCTTCTGGATCAAGAGCTGAAGAGACTGAGGGATCTCCAGTATAAGAAGGCCCAGGAGTTGTTTGAGGGGAAGACGATGGAGAAGAACACCCTGGCTGAGATACAGGGCTCCAGGGCAGCGAGTAGGAACCTCAACAGTAGGATTAATAAACTGGATCATGACTCGTTGAAACAGCAGGAAATTATCTACAATCAGGTAACTATCCCGACTACATAGTTTTTACTTTTTTTATTTTTTTATGAGAGATCACCTTACATCACAAGGTGCCACTTAACTGATTTGGGCTGTCAACCCAAATCAACTGCCACCAGGGGCATGTTGCCACCTACTCCACAGTCCGTAAGGATGTAGGCATTGGTATCATCCACTAGGAGCCTGGCTGGTAGAGCAGAATGCACTACCTTCCCAACCTTTTACGAAGCAATTATGGTTAAGTGCCCTGCTCAAGGGCACAAGTGTCATGATCAGAATTCGAACCCACACTCTGATGCTGACAACACCAGAGCTTGGGTCCGGTGAACTAGACTGCGCGCCCACAACACCCCTGACAAAGTATTACAAACGGTTTCAATTGTTGCTACAAATCTTGCTACACCGGGGCAAACCCCCTCATTGTCTGCTAGTAGAAAGTTTCAAGGGCCCATTTCATCCCATTCTTTTGTTGACCCTAAATGTTGTCTTAATAATCGTCAACAACGTTTATGATCGATGCTTTTTGTGCTATCTAGTTTTAATGTTTTGACCATTATTTTGTTTGTTTGTTTAGTATTTACGGATTGTATGGCTTTACAATTTTTTCTTCTTCTTTAATTTAGACACTTTTGTCGTTCTTTTTATATAAACATAACAATTTGAGTCCTTTTAACTTCAGTGGTGTAATTTTGAGTTAAAAAATAAATTTAAAATTAATTGAATTTTATTGAATTGAAGAGTCCAAAACACACTTCTTGGACAGGCTTCATCAGTTTTCAGAAGCCCGTAAGAAATTCAAAGAGCAGGTTTTTTGTCTTAAGATTCAAACAAGAAACTTGAGAGATCTGTACTTGGGTTTTATTGTATATGTTGTAATAAATTTTTTGGGGATGTATTTTGAAAAGTGACGTGATGGATTTATATGCAAATTTCACACTTAAATATGTAAGCTATGGAGCTGGGAGTCTTCAAAATTGGCTGATCTTAGCCCATTGTCAACTTGTTTTATTTATTTATTTTTTTCTCTATGTAGGATTTTACTGTGCAGCAGTTGGAGAGGCGTATTGCTCGTATCCAAGGAGAACGAAGCACAGAGGAGATGGATCAACTGAATGCTAGAATCAAGGAACTGACTGCCGTCTTGGAAGAGAGGAATAACACTTATCAATTGGTCAACACTCAGCTGAAACGACTCCAGGTAAGGATATCCGATTTGTGTTTCAATGAAAAGATAGTCAGCGATGGATTGTCCAATAATCCCTCGTAGCAATTGACTATCGACGTCACTCACATAGGTCATGAGCTTGACGTGTGTGTCTCGCTTTACAAAGCAACAAACACACGATGCAGCAATCTGCGGCAGGTTGTTTACATATTATTGGGCCAGGGGTTTTGAAGGGCTGTAATGGCCATGATTGGTCGGTGCATGAGTGGGCGGGGCCTAGTAGGGATCTTTGAGACTGTAGGTGGCAGCAGATAGACATGGTACATTTACAGTCGACTCTCGTTAAAACAAGATAGCTGGGACTGGCCGAAATTAACTCTTTATAACAGGAATGTTGTCATAAGAGGACAGCAAAACAAAGATACACAAAACAAAAATGAGATTCTAACTCAAGAATGTACTCAGAATTATGAGCTGAACGTCTTTATAACGGTGATCTATAAAAGGCCATTGTAACACGAGTGACTGAGTTGATATTTCCAATTTGATCTTGAGTGTTTTGTGAGTAAATTTGATGTAACATTGCATGATCAATGTGAGTGAAGGCGTTTCGTGGCCGAACGGTTAAGCTTACCGGACTCAAGCTCTTGTGTTTCTGAGCAGCAGAGTGTGGGTTTGAGTCCCGGTTGTGACACTTGTGTCCTTAAGCAAGACACTTAACCATTATTGCTGCACCCTTCGGATGGAAAGTTAAGCTGTAGGTCCCGTGTGTTGTGTAATGCACGTAAAAGAACCCAGTGCCCTTATCGTAAAGAGAAGGGGTTCACCCCGGTGTTCCCGGTTTGATTGGCTGCATATTGCACCACAGCACCTTGTAAACCATTACATGGTGCTATAAAGAAAAAAGGTCTCATACTTCAAAAACCTAGCTCCACTTACCTTGCAGGAAAAATACTGAATATTGGAGCACCATGAGCGTCACGAAGTGACGGATTTTAGCGCTATAATAAGAAGCCACTATTATTATTATTAATATCTCAACAGGATGATATCCGACGAGTGAAGCGAGACCTTGATAAGAGCGGGACGGAGAAAGCTGACCTGACTAGTAAGATGGAAGAATTGAATCTTCACAATGATAGCTCACAGCGAGAGCTGAAACGCATCATCTATAACAAACAGGTAAGACACAACCAATGTGTTCTCAGGAAGTGACTACCGTTATCTTCGGCGTATAAGCTGCCCAGTGTATAAGCTGCCCGGTGTATAAGCTACGTTTCCCAGAAATTGTATAAAAAAAAGATTCAGGTGTCAGTGAATAAGCCGCCCGGTGTGTATAAGATGCAGCGATGACCGCACACACAGAGGGGCCGTGCGCTGGTTTTTGTTCTTATATGCCAAAGATTACGGTTTTTACTACTAATAAAAAAGTTGGTACTGCCATGTTTAAATCTCTTTCAGGAGGAGAGTTGGTTCTGAAAAGAGTTGGTTTGGTCTTGATGTGACAAACAGTATACATTGTCTTCAATGTTTTCTCGTTTATAACGCCAACCATTGCTACTTGATAGGTCAAATCCAGCTGAAATTCAAACAGCTACTTGCACTAGTAAAATCCATCATTTTGTTTCCATTTTTTATTAACAGGATCAAATGGTAGAGGAGAACATTCTGAAGTTGGAGATCAAACGCTTGAGGGATCAGTTAAACTCCAGAGCAGATGACGTCTTCTCTCTGGAGAATCGCAGACTTCAACTGGAAACCGTAAGAACAAACAGTCTTGAAAGATTTCTAAGAGTTTCTTTTTATTAAAGCGACTCAGGCCTGACTTTAAAAAAAATAACATCAGCAGGTCACAGACTCTTAAATCAAAACCCTAGATTCAAGCTTTTGTCTTCTTGTCTTGTCTTTCATATCAATGATTTTACTTGCCCCTTTCTCAATCCTTCTCCGTCCATTTATGGCTTGTTATTCCCGACTCCACATTGTTGATGTTTAAGTGACGAATCCAGGGGAGTTACAACGGGAAGGCGCACCCCTTGGTACCCTGGGTGCCCCCCAACCCCCTCCCCGCCCCAGCAAATAACTTTCTAGATCCACCCGTTTTACTACCCCTACCCCTTAATGACTTGTTTTTATTGAGTAGTTTTTAAATAGTGCTTTATCTACGGTTGTCTCAAAACACTTATTTTGGGGGTTTTGTTAAGACAAGTTTTTGAAGTTTTTGAGGTATGAGACCCTAGTATGTAGCACCTTATAAGGGTTTACAGGGTGCTGCGGCGCATTCAGCAGCCACTGCCAGAAACACCGGGGAGAAACCACTTCTCTTTGCGATAAGTGTAACTGGGTTCTTTTACTAAATTACACATGGGACCAATTGCTTTACGCCACATCCGAAGGACAAAGCAATAATGGTTATGTGTTGTCCTTAAGGACACAAGTGTCAAGACCGGGACTCGAACCCACACTCTGCTGATCAGAAACACCAGAGTCCGGTGCGCTTGACCCCTCGGCCACGACACGCTCCTTGCATCCTTCCTGTCTCCCTTTGTAATCAATGAATGAAATAACTGTTACTAACCCTCATCTGTCTATTCCTGTGCAGGCGATGAGAGAGCGACACCATGAGATCTCGATCCATAAGGAGATGCTACAAGCGCAGCTCAAGGGGGCTGAGGAAGAGAGAAGCACAGTCAGCTCGGAGCTTCATGAACGCATCACCAAAATCGATAAACTACGCAAAAGGTTCGTAGATGATCTTGGTCTCGTTCTGACACCCTGGACACAATCTTATGGCGCTACTTACCAAGGGATTGTGCGCTTATGGCCTATAGAATTACTCATTTTATAGGGCGCTGTAAGCGCAGAATTCTGTGGTAAGCAGTGCCATAAAACTGTTAAGCAGAAAATACTGCTTAGCAAATTTGTTTGCTAAGCAAAATTTGAGTTGGGAACCAGTGGCAACAATGTAATCTCTATGAAATTTTGGCTGGTTACCTGTTTCTTGTAAGCAAGTTTTTTTCCGTGCTTAGCAAGTTTTTGTGCTTACAGGCTTTATGATATTGGGTCCTGTTGTCTTGATATCATGGCATGATCGTTGAGGACGTAAAAATTTACTGGTCTTTGGCAATCGTGGGATTTCTCAGGTTTTATCCTGATTTCAGGATTTTCTCAAAATCTCCTTGAGCCTTCAAATTTTCTTAAAAGAAGTAAAGCAATCGCCCCCAGAAAAGAAAAATAGTCCACATTGTGTCCAAACCTGTAGTTTTGTATTTTTGGTGATGTACAGAGTCTGTAAACCTCCTGAATTGTAACATCTGGGAGATTCCAGGTCTAGAATAAGGGGAACCCAAGCCTGCAAGCCATTTTCAAGAATTTTCACAGACATCAAATCTTATCCCTGCTTTGGTAATTGTATCTGGAAAGGTTTCATTCATTGAGTAGATATACAGCCCTAACACTGCAGGGTACAGGTTTCATAGATCTAGGCCCAATTTCATAGAGCTGCTTAACGGCCGATTTTGTGCTTACCTTGCGAGTTTCCATTTTGTAGTGCCGCTAACCGTAAGCACACGAAAAGGCATGCTAACCTTCCGGTGCTTACTGTATGAAAATGAAAGAAGTAACAATGCAAATCCATGGTGAACGCGCAAGCTGGCCACTTAATTTTCTTGCTAACCTGTGAATTACGCTTACGCTTAAGCAAATTTGTCTGCGTAGTTAGCTCGAAGATTTGCTTACCGTTAAGCAGCACTATGAAATTGGCCTCTGTTGCTGTTGTACAAATATATGTGAAGGAAAAATTTACAGAGAACTAGTCGCAATCGGTCATAGAATACATAGTATCTTGGCTGGTAACCCATTTCTTCTTAGCATGACATTTACTTTGCTTAGCAGCTTTTAGTTCCTTAACAGTTTGAATATGGTGCTAGATGTAACGCTTCCTGTATACTTCATCACATCATGTTTTCCCTACCGACATCAGCTGACGTGGGTATGTTTTATGATTGTTTTAATTTCTCCATCCGTAGGTATGAAATCTTGATGGTTTCTATGGCACCACCAGAGGGTGAAGAAGATCGTTCGCAGGCTTACTACGTCATCAGGGTAAGTGGTAATCGCACCCATCTCATAATCGCAACAACAAAACTGTTCCCCATTCGTAGGTCTAACAGAATAAATTGAACAGTTCACTCTTAAGCTTTCTTTGAAATAATTTATAAAGCTAGCAGAAGAAAGGTTTACTAATTGCAAGAAGATGTTGCTCCTTTGTTCCTCAAATTAGCATGTATTTACATTTTGTTTTGTGAAGGGATTGTATACATTTGGTAATTGGAACCCACTGTTTGTTTCAATCCTATATAGTTGTAGATATATACCATAAAACTAACCTGTGAAAATTTCATTTCAAAAGGTGGTAGCCTTTTTGAGATATTCCTGAAAAATCTGGAGTGGTTATGTCCACGCAGGAAGAATTATCTGCATTGGAATACACAATCTGAGAACATTACTGCAGTAAGTCTTCTCAGATTCAAATTTTGGGGGATAAAAGTGATGTCTTTTTCCATAACCGCAGTACTTCTAACTGAAAAGTTTCTCAAAATGCATTAAACTATCCAAAGCTGCGGTACTTCTTACAAAGTAAGTTTTTATTGCCATTAATTTTAGTCATTACCAAATGTATACAGACCCTTTAAAGAACAAAATACTACCCACAAGCTTTTTTTGGTACAGTCACTTATTTTGTTGACCTTACATCTTTGACATCACACAGGCAGCACAGGAGAAGGAAGAGCTTCAACGTAGAGGTGACGAGCTAGACGCCAAAATACGTAAAGCAGAGAAAGAGATCAAAGCGTTGGAGAACACTCTGAGGTTGATGAACGGTCGCAATGAGCAGTATCGTAAAAGCTTCAACAGAGTTACCGAAACAAGTCAGTACAAACTTTTTAAAATCTACATGGTGACATTGTTCATTCTATGAAGATGGTTTCACTTATTGATATCATAGTGTAGGCTGGCATAGTTTATCTTTCTTTCAAAACCAAAGTGGATGATATTGAATGATCAGACAGTAGGAGGGTTGACTGTGTACTGTGTAGATGCAGTCACCACATGATATCATATTGCAGACTGGCATAGTGCACCTATATCATTCAAAACCCACAGTGGATGATATTGAATGGTCAGACAGTAGGAGGGTTGCCCGTGTACTGTGTAGATGCATTCACCACATGATATCATATTGCAGGCTGGCATAGTTTATCTATCCTTCAAAACCACAGTAAACTTGGGTGTGATCCCTGGCTATACAGTAGTTATAGGTTGAATGACTTCTGACTAGCAACCTGAACAAAGATATTGACAAAATAGGGAGACTGCCAACATTAGCTAGATAGCTCAGTTGGTAGAGCGCCATCACGTTAATCCAGAGGTCGCAGGTTCAAGTTCTATGAAATTGGGCCCTGCTCTTGTAAATTTTTCTTTGTTCATTGCAAAATTCATTTTAAAATTACCCAGTCAGTTTCCCTTGTGGTTTATTACTTGACAGTAGGAAGATTAATAAGATGATTTGGTATTCCTTAGGTGAGGAGTACGAAGAGAAACAACGTCTTGATGAACAGATGAGGGCCGCGATGGATAAATACAAATACAAGAGACGTCAGATTCGAGAACTACAAGATGATTTACAGACCATGAGTAACACCATGCAGAATCTAACTAGAGATAAAGAGGCATATGAAGAAATGATTGAAGAGAAAGAGGTAGGTGTCTTGACATCTCAGTATAGACCTTTATGCAGTGACGTCTTCGCGCACATCTATGTACGCGCGGTGCACAGGATAGGCCAATGAGCAACCTTCTAGTCGAGGGCGCCCTACTCAAATGACGTCACGTACATAAGATATATAGACCGTGTAACTTTGTTTCCAAAAAAAGTAACCTTGTACATTCCAGGGCCTTTCTGGCAGGCAAGATACTACACTGGTCATATGGGAAATTGTACATGTTGCTTTGTGTGTGCAAGGCAGTAAAATAATGTATGTTAATTATATGCAGTAATGAGTGCTACATGGGCTTTGGCAGGAACAGTTTTTTTATGAAATCTGTTTAGCCAGGCGGATGTGTTGGTTAACTCCATCTCTTTGATTCAATGTTGACAGAACAAACAGTATCAGATGATTCGAGAGCATGATGAACAGAAAGCCAAGATCGAGAGAGTGTCTAAGCAGATAGCTCGCTATGCAAGGGAAGTCAGAACAGCTAAGAAGATTAAAGGAGAATCACACGAGGAGGTATGGCTGACATTTTAAATTTCCATCCTGGGTTTTTTCTTGATTTGGTACTGTACACCCACTCTTAGCATGAAGCCAAGTATACCAATCTTATGAGAGTCCAAACATTCGGTTGTTGAGTTGCCATAGAGTGGAGTATTTTGATGGATTTGGTACTGTACCCCCAAACCACACACTCTTTACATGAGGCCAGGCATACCAATCTTATCAGAGTCCAAACATTTGGGTGTTGAGTTACCATAGAGTGGAGTATTTTGATGGATTTGGTACTGTACCTCCAAACAACCCACTCTTAGCATGAAGCTAAGCATACCAATCACATCAGAGTCCAAACATTTAGGTGTTGAGTTACCATAGAGTGGAGTATTTTGATGGATTTGGTACTGTACCTCCAAACAACCCACTCTTAGCATGAAGCTAAGCATACCAATCACATCAGAGTCCAAACATTTAGGTGATGAGTTACCGTAGAGTGGAGTATTTTGATGGATTTGGTACTGTACCTCCAAACAACCCACTCTTAGCATGAAGCTAAGCATACCAATCACATCAGAGTCCAAACATTTAGGTGTTGAGTTACCCTAGAGTGGAGTATTTTGATGGATTTGGTACTGTACCCCCAAACAACCCACTCTTAGCATGAAGCTAAGCATACCAATCACATCAGAGTCCAAACATTTAGGTGTTGAGTTACCCTAGAGTGGAGTATTTTGATGGATTTGGTACTGTACCTCCAAACAACCCACTCTTAGCATGAAGCTAAGCATACCAATCACAACAGAGTTAAAACATTTAGGTGTTGAGTTACCGTAGAGTGGAGTATTTTGATGGATTTGGTACTGTACCTCCAAACAACCCACTCTTAGCATGAAGCTAAGCATACCAATCACATCAGAGTCCAAACATTTAGGTGATGAGTTACCGTAGAGTGGAGTATTTTGATGGATTTGGTACTGTACCTCCAAACAACCCACTCTTAGCATGAAGCTAAGCATACCAATCACATCAGAGTCCAAACATTTAGGTGTTGAGTTACCCTAGAGTGGAGTATTTTGATGGATTTGGTACTGTACCCCCAAACAACCCACTCTTAGCATGAAGCTAAGCATACCAATCACAACAGAGTCCAAACATTTAGGTGTTGAGTTACCCTAGAGTGGAGTATTTTGATGGATTTGGTACTGTACCTCCAAACAACCCACTCTTAGCATGAAGCTAAGCATACCAATCACAACAGAGTTAAAACATTTAGGTGTTGAGTTACCGTAGAGTGGAGTATTTTGATGGATTTGGTACTGTACCTCCAAACAACCCACTCTTAGCATGAAGCTAAGCATACCAATCACATCAGAGTCCAAACATTTAGGTGTTGAGTTACCGTAGAGTGGAGTATTTTATTTGAATTAGGCTAGATCCTGACCAAAACACCTCAGAGTCTTGAAAAATGAAACCCCACTTTCATTCTATTGGTCCAGGATTTGATTTCACAAAGCACTAAGATGAAGACGAGTTGCCATTATCACCATAGTGATTTGTATTATGACATCACATCTTAGCAATTAAGATTGATACACATCTTAAGATCAATCTTACTCGATTTCACAAAGCACTAAGATTCATCTTAAGATGAGTTGTCATTATCACCGTAGTGATTTGTATTGTGACATCACACTTTGCTTAGCAATTAAGACTGATACACAGTTAGGCTTAATCTGATCTCTTTGTGAAATCGGCCCCATGGCCCAATTTCAAAAAGCATGTCAGCACAAAAACTTGCTAAGGACAAAAAACTCTTGCTTAAGAAAAATAGGTTACCAGCCAAAATACCATACAGTTACCATTGTTGTGACTGGTACCCCACTCATTTCTTGCTTAGCAAAGATAACATACAGTAACCATTGTTGTGACTGATACCCCACTCATTTCTTGCTTAGCAAAGATAACATACAGTAACCATTGTTGTGACTGGTACCCCACTCATTTCTTGCTTAGCAAAGAAATTTGCTGAGCAGATTTTTCTTTATGAAATTGGGCCCAGGTCACTCAGGTTTTTCCGCCGATCAAACAGATTTTCTTTTTGTGCGCTTCTACATAAATGTTTCCAATTTCATGATGTATTTACAGAAAGATTTCTCATTGCGTGAGCTGAGAGACTTCAACAAGAACCTCGCCAAGCAGATAGGTGACGTGATCCACACCCAGCCAGACGTCATACCAACCACCCATATGCTTTTCTCTCAGGTTAGTTTTTTATCGAAGGAGAAGGAATGCAAAATGAAATAGGCAGTAACTTAAGGTTAGCCTCAAACAGGCCTGTGCGTGGACCCTTAAAAAAAGAGCTGAAACACTACATGATGTAAGAATGATCGTGGAATGTCAAGTGAGCGCATGTCACGCATTTAAAAGTTTGTTGAGGTTTTCCTAGGTTATCCGGGGTTCAACCTTGAGTTACCTTGGTTTACCCCTTGTGTAACTCTGTGTTTCTCCCTTATTTTAAATAAAATAATAACATAGACTCCTATAAAGCGCAATTACAAAGAATGCCCATTGCGCTTCAAACATTATGTAGCGCACTAAAGCTAAATCAATCACAAGAACCATCTTTGCCCTCACAGGTACCCATATACTCCTGGGTAAAGAGAAGCAATTGTAGTAAGTGTCTTGCTAAAGGGCACAAGTGTCATGACCGGGATTCGAACCCGCACCCTGATGATTCAGCAACCAGAACTCGAGTCCGGTGCACTAAACCGCTCGTCCACAACATGCCTTTGACAGCATTTCTGGTGGATTGGTGCTGGTATAAACTTTATAATCAGTGAGCTGGGAACTAAACCTTTTATAATAACTACCATTCTCACAAAAATGTTCTTAACGAGATGGTTCTGAAAGTAGGAAGTTGCTAGTACTAGTAAACTTGCCGGTACAACCATGTGTAAATCTCTTTTGGGAGGAGTGTTGGCTCTGAAGAGAGCCGTTGTTGTGGTCTCGGCGTTTAGAACATTAGTATCTGCTCGTCTTCAAGAGTTATCAGGGTATTTGTTACCAACACCAACGATTCACTCTCACTTTTTGATCTTCAACCCAATTTCTTCTTTGTCTTTAAATCTGATGATTTTTGTTTGTCCTTAGGCTGGTCTTCAAGTGCCTCCAGCGCCAACAGGAAGTGCTAGGGGTCATTCTAGACCGGGTTCAGCTTACAGTGCAAGAAGTAGTGCCAGTCTTAGCTCAAGGTTCATATCATTATAATCATTATGTATAATCATTCATTATGTATTTCTTAAGTGTACTATTGTATTTGTCTATTGTATTTTCATGTATTTTTAAGCACGAGAGCCAAGAGAAGGTGTTTGCCCCGGTGTTTCTGACAGTGGCTGCTGAATGCGCCGCAGCACCTTGTAAGGTGCTACAAAAATCAGTCACATAATTCAAAGAATTCAGTAACCTTCAATAACCTGTCTTAGAATGTTTCTGTTTGTTTAAGCACCTTGAGTACCGTATTGGTAGATACGTGCGCTATATAAGACTAGATTATTGTTATTAAACAAAGGTCTTGTCGATTGAGGAAAGGTTTCTTTCTTTCTTGGTGCAGGACTGCTTCATCAGTACGCAGCAGCGCCTCCAGCCGGGCTAGCAGCACTGCAGCCTTCCGTACAGTAGATCTTGGTGGTTTAGGTATCTCAGGCAGTGGGGCTATAACACCCAAATCAGCACCCCGGTCACCGATACAATCACCACAGCAGGGTACCCCTGGGAGGGCTGGAACACGGCCACCCAGCGGCGGTAGTCAGGTGAGCGGAAGGAGTGGACGTGGTAGCAAGCACTAGTCAAGATGGACCAGTATCGAATGGTTTGCAGCGTGTGGAAGGGTCAAAGAGCGTCATTGTGAGTAACAATAGCTTTCCTAAGAGGAAAGGGCATGATATTATTCCTACGTTAGTCTGACTTCCGATTTGTTTTGCCCTCAGTAAAAATTAAATTCAATAGCCTTTAAAAGTCTTATAAAAGCCTATATCATGTGTCCGTGTGGGCCAGCCCTTGTACTCGATGAAAATTTCCAACTTTTTTTCCAAGGGCCAAATATCATGCCTGGAGAAAGGGGAATTGAAGAGCGGTAGCCTTCATCCCTCGACCTTCAACTTATGTCCAACTACTCGCACCTCCTTTCCCTTGACCTATGCCACCCCCCACCCAACATCTTCAGCAATGTATCTAGGTTAAGTGGTAATTTCACAACTTGTTTCTTGACAGTTTTTAGTGATGGATAACATGAGGTATTTCTGCATGGTCTCAGTGGATGTAGTAATCATGCAACAGATTAATGAAGAAGAAATGGATAAATAAACCTAAAAGAATATCTTTTGTCAACCCCTTAGAGAGCTCATTAATTATTCACCAAAGAATTCAAAAGAAAGTTTTAATTTAACAACAATACCGTATTATTGTTCAATTAGTTTTTAATGTTAACAATCTTTCATTGATGGCCAACCATACATTCATGTTCCTCATCACACATTATATATCCCATAATTTGTTTGAAGAAAGTTTCAACAAAACTTTACCGAGCAAAATATATAGAAATTACTTCCCCCACCCCCCCACCCGTTCATTTTGGTTAAATTTAATTTACATTTGTAAATAAAGAATTTATCAGTTGAGATAAGTGTTCGTAAGATTAAATTTGTAGAATATTTTGTGTGGTGCACTTCAACAAACGTTTAAAAAAGAATTGTGACAAAAACGACCACAATTATCAACCACTTGCAGAAAATATTCAGATTTTGTCAAGGGAAAAAAAGTGTTCTGTGGGCAGCAATTTTTGCAACAAGACTCCAACCAAACAGAATTTATCTTAACCACTGTTGACACGTTCTGTTGTCGGCTTGGACGACATTCCTGATTAAACAAACCCCCACCACTGGCTATTGACATTTAAGATTGTCTATAAATTGCTGCACTGTGTATTGGACAATTGTATTCCTGCCCACATATTATTTGTCTCCAATTTATTGACTGGACTACTTGTTACAGCCCATCAAACACACAAATCAGTACCAAGTCAATCCTTATTTGATATTGACATTTCAAATTGTCTTACAGTCAGCGTTTGCACAGGGTGTGTTTTACGTGCAGAATTTGTGAATGACAAAATCGGTACCACACGGTAAACCTGGAATGGTAGCCTTTTATATTTGTACAATGACAAAAAATTGGAGCACTGCCGGAATTTATGATAAGTGTACATTGTATATATATTTCTAGTGAATAAAATTAATTAGTGGCGGCTACAATGTTGATGGAGAATAAAGTTTTTTTGTTTATTTTGAATCCTGGGATGTTTGTAATTTGAGATGTTTCAAACGGTTCCATCCACTAATTGTGATGTGATTGATTATTGATTATAACACAATGCAACCTGTAAAAATTTTGAATCTCGTGCTGATGTTCAAGTATCCTAGAAAAATAGGCCAAAAAATTGGAAAAATCACAAGGGGTAAGTCCAGCATTTTTGTCAAATTTCAGCAAAATTTTAACTTACAATTTTAGACTCTAAAATGATGTAGTAGGCACTACTGATAGCTTTTTATGTAACTTGACCCGAGTTTTAAGCTTTATTTTGGGAAATATTAATAGTTGAAAAATAGGCCAAATATTGAAAAAAACACAAGGGGTAAGTCCAGCATTTTTATCAAATTTGGGCAAAATTTCAAGTTCCAATTTTAGGCTCTAAAATGATGCAGTAGGCTCTACTGATGCCTTTTTATTTAACTTGGCCCAAGATTTAAGCTATATTTTGGGAAATATTCATAGTCGAAAAATAGGTCAAAAATTGAAAAAATCACAAGGGGTAAGTCCAGCATTTTTATCGAATTTGGGCCTTTTTTCAAGTTTCAATTTTATGCTCTAAAATGATGCAGTAGGCTCTACTGATGCCTTTTTATGTAACTTGACCCGAAATTTAAGCTTTATTTTGGGAAATATTCAATGTTGAAAAATAGGCCAAAAACTGAAAAAATCACAAGGGGTAAGTCCAGCATTTTTATCGAATTTGGGCCTTTTTTCAAGTTTCAATTTTATGCTTTAAAATGATGCAGTAGGCTCTACTGATGCCTTTTTATGTAACTTGACCCAGGATTTAAGCTTTATTTTGGGAAATATTCATAGTCGTAAAAAAGGCCAAAAACTGAAAAAATCACAAGGGGTAAGTCCAGCATTTTTATCGAATTTGGGCCTTTTTTCAAGTTTCAATTTTATGCTCTAAAATGATGCAGTAGGCACTACTGATGCCTTTTTATGTAACTTGACCCGGAATTTAAGCTTTATTTTGGGAAATATTCATAGTCGTAAAAAAGGCCAAAAACTGAAAAAATCACAAGGGGTAACCCAGCATTTTTATCGAATTTGGGCCTTTTTTCAAGTTTCAATTTTATGCTCTGAAATGATGCAGTAGGCTCTACTGATGCCTTTTTATGTAACTTGACCCGGAATTTAGGCTTTATTTTGGGAAATATTCAATGTTGAAAAATAGGCCAAAAATTGAAAAAATCACAAGGGGTAAGTCCAGCATTTTTATCGAATTTGGGCCTTTTTTCAAGTTTCAATTTTATGCTTTAAAATGATGCAGTAGGCTCTACTGATGCCTTTTTATGTAACTTGACCCAGGATTTAAGCTTTATTTTGGGAAATATTCATAGTTGAAAAATAGGCCAAAAATTGAAAAAATCACAAGGGGTAAGTCCAGCATTTTTATCGAATTTGGGCCTTTTTTCAAGTTTCAATTTTATGCTCTGAAATGATGCAGTAGGCTCTACTGATGCCTTTTTATGTAACTTGACCCGGAATTTAAGCTTTATTTTGGGAAATATTCAATGTTGAAAAATAGGCCAAAAATTGAAAAAATCACAAGGGGTAAGTCCAGCATTTTTATCGAATTTGGGCCTTTTTTCAAGTTTCAATTTTATGCTTTAAAATGATGCAGTAGGCTCTACTGATGCCTTTTATGTAACTTGACCCAGGATTTAAGCTTTATTTTGGGAAATATTCATAGTTGAAAAATAGGCCAAAAATTGAAAAAATCACAAGGGGTAAGTCCAGCATTTTTATCGAATTTGGGCCTTTTTTCAAGTTTCAATTTTATGCTTTAAAATGATGCAGTAGGCTCTACTGATGCCTTTTTATGTAACTTGACCCAGGATTTAAGCTTTATTTTGGGAAATATTCATAGTTGAAAAATAGGCCAAAAATTGAAAAAATCACAAGGGGTAAGTCCAGCATTTTTATCGAATTTGGGCCTTTTTTCAAGTTTCAATTTTATGCTTTAAAATGATGCAGTAGGCTGTTCTGATGCCTTTTATGTAACTTGACCCAGGATTTAAGCTTTATTTTGGGAAATATTCATAGTTGAAAAATAGGCCAAAAATTGAAAAAATCACAAGGGGTAAGTCCAGCATTTTTATCGAATTTGGGCCTTTTTTCAAGTTTCAATTTTATGCTTTAAAATGATGCAGTAGGCTCTACTGATGCCTTTTTAAGTAACTTGACCCAGGATTTAAGCTATATTTTGGGAAATATTCATAGTTGAAAAATAGGCCAAAAATTGAAAAAATCACAAGGGGTAAGTCCAGCATTTTTATCGAATTTGGGCCTTTTTTCAAGTTTCAATTTTATGCTTTAAAATGATGCAGTAGGCTCTACTGATGCCTTTTTATGTAACTTGACCCAGGATTTAAGCTTTATTTTGGGAAATATTCATAGTTGAAAAATAGGCCAAAAATTGAAAAAATCACAAGGGGTAAGTCCAGCATTTTTATCGAATTTGGGCCTTTTTTCAAGCTTCAATTTTATGCTTTAAAATGATGCAGTAGGCTCTACTGATACCTTTTTATGTAACTTGACCTGGAAATTAAGCTTTATTTTGGGAATTATTCATAGTCGGAAAAAAAGGCCAAAAACTGAAAAAATCACAAGGGGTGTAAGTCCAGCATTAATCACAAGGGGTAAGTCCAGCATTTTTATCGAATTTGGGCCTTTTTTCAAGTTTCAATTTTATGCTTTAAAATGATGCAGTGGGCTCTACTGATGCCTTTTTATGTAACTTGACCCAGGATTTAAGCTTTATTTTGGGAAATATTCATAGTTGAAAAATAGGCCAACAAGGGGTAAATCCAGCATTTTTATCGAATTTGGGCCAATTTGGGATGTTAAAGATTTTTTTTTGTCAACGTAATGCTGATTTATCAGCCAAATTATCAATAAAGATACAATTAAAGTCACCAGTGAAAGTTTCAGTTGAAACAGTTTCTACTTGTTGAGAAAACGGCAAAAAATTGTCACAGTGTTTCATCAAGAACGTCAAATCCATCCATGTTTAGCGCGGTGTCAGCTAGAACCGGCATCTCTGGCCGCAGCATTCACAAACGGACACCACGGCACTTTGAATCTCCAAAAGTTCCCTCTAGGCCATCTTTGGAGATGAAATAATTATGCAGAATGCTTGACTATTAGGATTACCGTCATTATAACAAGTAGGCTTTCGGGAAAAAATTACACAACTTTTATTTAGGATCATTACAAAATAACCCAACTTTTTTTTCCCCACAAAAATATGATCTTGAAATCGTAATTACCCATTCAAAAGTATGCCCCATAGTTTTGAAGAGTTTCTAATCACCTTAAAGCACAAAACACTGTTTACAAATTTTGAATCCGGCTCACTTTTCAATTGCTGGAACAAAGCGCTGACTCCCTTCTGAAACAGTCGTAATGGACACCCAAATTCTGCTTTGACATTTAGCAGAAATCCTCGTCTATTGTACAAGGGGGGTTTTGTTTAATTCTTCAACAGTCTCATCACCTTGGCAATGGCTATTTTAAGTCACCTGGTACAATTCGTCTTTTCATGGGTGTCAAGAAAGCCGCCATATCACATCACATCGATGACATTTAGAAGACAGTTGTAATTTCTTGTGGCTTGTATGCTATGAAAGAGTCCCCCATTCACCTCCATCGTTCCTGGGAGTGTTTATCCCGCGATGCCCAACAAAAGCCTGGACAAAAAAAGAGACAAACGAAAAGAGAGACATCGAATTCTGCCTTACAAGAATGGATTTCATTTCCGACAAAAGTTGACCGTTTGTCTTGTGTTGATAAAAGGTTTGTGCAGGTGGATAATATAAGGTTTCAAAGTCTTGTTCTTCCTAGTAACAGAGTCCTACAATGCCATCAGAAAGAGGAAGGGAACGGAGTACAAACAGCCATGTCCGCTTTGGTTGTGTGGGCTTTCTTCGTAAAAAGAACTATGCCCTGTTTCGATGAATAGAGAGATGGCATAGAGGTAAAAAAAGGTTTTAAATTCTCTCAACTGAAAGGCCACTGAGGGGAGGATAGAGGGTAATGAATTGTTGAACAATACTGATAGAGCTTTGTGCTGTACATGAATGTGAATGTCAAATAGCGGCCATATTGTCCACATTCAAGAAAATCTATTTGACTAAAAATCCGTTCTTTTATTCCCATATATCTTGACCGAAATTACTTTAAGAGGCTTGAAGCTATGCATTTTGGTTTATAGAAGATTTGCAAATACCTGTAGGCTATTTTGAAAAAATAGAAGGTGAGCTTTTGTCTCAGTAGTACATGTATTTGTAAAGCTACACCCATGTACAAACTCACATAACTCAGCAAAATATTTAACTTGTGTGTGGCATTAACTCCAGAATATTCGCTTGTTGTTTTTCTAACACAAGTATTAAGAAGTCACACTTAAAGGCAGTGGACACTATTGGTAATTACTCAAAATATTGATTAGCATAAAACCTAACTTGGTAACAAGTATTGGGGAGAGGTTGATAGTATAAAACATTGTGAGAAACGGCTCCCTCTGAAGTGGAGTAGTTTTCGAGAAAGAAGTAATTTTCCACGAATTTGATTTCGATACCTCAAAATTAGATGAGGTCCCGAAATCAACTTGCATCTGAAAGCACAGAACTCCGTGTGACAAGGTTGTTTTTTTCTTTCATTATTATCTCGCAACCTCGACCAATTGAGCTCAAGTTTTCACAGGCTTGTTATTTTATACATATGTTGAGATACACCAAGTGAGAAGACTGGTCTTTGACAATTACCAATAGTGTCCACTGTCTTTAAACAACTTTGTCTAACTACTATGATTTTATCGACAAGTGAAACCCCCTTTCCCAACAGGGCAGTAGAACATGTAAATTGTTGTTTAAAGAATAATGCATCAAGAGTTTGGGATAACACACAAACGTACATCAACTTTGGAGCCGAAAACAGTTAACAACATAATGTGTGCAACCAATGCTAGACTGGTATAAGAAATAACTCACCAACCTGAGTCCAGCTTGTACATTGTTACTTCATCAACAAATGTTATCAATTAACTCAAGCAGCCGGTAGTTAGTCTAGTTTACATAATTGAAGCATGCAACTCTTTCCCACATACCATTTGAAGGCATAGTCGACAGAAAGGAAAATGTCTCAAAGTCTCTTGTTGCCATGGCAATGGTTGATGACAAAAAGAGCCAATTACCAATCCAACTTACCATGGTAACAGAACTTGCGTCTTTACATCCCCAGCTGCGTAGCCATTATCTACAAAAGAAAATAGAACAACAATCCTTAACGTTAATTGAATATAATACTTAATTATCAAAATAAGAATAAACATAGAATTAGTAAAAAGTACAATTCCCTTTGCATTTATGACAAGCAGACAATTAAACGAGATCCAGAACAAGCTCATTGTAATAATGGAAGACTATAATTCATTAAATTGTTCATTTGTGATGAACAATGACGAGGATTGGATCTGTTGTAATGCAGACAGAAGTATCCATTTTATTATTAAACTAATGATTGTGTTAACAAGAAACCAGAATCATCCCAATTAACTTCATACCGCTGTTACCTGCCAAAGGGTTTAATTAAACCGACAATTAACGGGAACAAACAAAACTGGTAAAAATGATGCTTGTTGGAGCTTGAAACAAACTGTCCATGCCCAAACCAGGCACTTTCTTAAAGCTGTGTTTATTTGCTCATCAAATAGTTGAGGATAAGAGCTTTCAACTAACACCTAACTACAGGATATAAGGTAAGTATTTCTCAACATAGAATGTCGAAAACATCACATCACATTCCTATCAAGATTTATGTTTTATTGGTTGTCTTCATTTTTAATGACATTTCATCATGATATCCGAGAACTGCCTGGTTTTGGTGTTGGGCGTCACCGTCACGGTTCAACTCAAATCCAAGAGTGCAAAACCACTGTAATAATAATAACCCCCCAAAAATTGACTATTTCAATATTACAGGGCTTACAGGTATCGTACACGTTTGGTAATGACTCTGAAAATTAATGGCAATAAAAACGCAATACAACCATCCGTTTTAAATCCAGAAAAAGAGCTAGCTGCTGTAAACTGCTTACCAACCAAATTTACCTGTGGTATAAATGCAAACAATTGAATGGCCTCATGTTTGGACTCTAGCAGAGACTTTCCATTTTAGCCTTCAAGAAGGACTCTGCTAGGGTTGAACCATCAGGGCCCAGTTTCATAAAGCTGTTTAGCAGAAACTACTGCTTAGTAAATTTCTTTGCTAAGCAAAAAACGAGTGGGGCACTAGAGTCGCAACAATGTAAACTTCATAGAATGTTGGCTGGTAACCTGTTTCTGCTAAGCAAGATACTACTGTGCTTAGCATGTTTTTATGCTTACAGGCTTTATGAAATTTGGCCCAGGCCATTAATGGTTTTTGCCAAATTACATGAGTAAGCTCGGCCTTCAAATTAAGAGTTGCTAAACAGATGCTTAGTTGATTGATGTGATCAGCAAAACTGAGTAGGGGACCAGTCATAAACAAGATTAGTGACACGTTACTTTGGCAGGTAACCAGTTTCTGCTAAGCCTGAATTTCTGTGCTAAGCAAGTTTTTTAGCTAAGCAGTTTTATGAAAATGGCCTTGGTAATTGCAAGCACTTCTACTCAAATATAGCGCCCTCATTGTTCACCCGCAGCCAATACTACACTGTCATGATGCCTGACAACCCACAAAACCAAAAACAGAACTCCATCATGTTGCTTTCCGCAGACCTAGGGGTTGATTAAGAAGTTAAGAAAACAATCCTAGGGTGTTTTGGTCGTTCTGTCACATTGACACTGCAATAGTGCGAATGCCTGAAAACCGCCTCATGGCTAAACGAAGACGACCAAGAGAGAATGATGAAAAAAGTAATAGCAGCCAGTGCTATCGTTAATAGAATAAAAAAAAAGACCCACACCCAAATCTGCCATGAATTGTGTGAACAGGGATTAGCAGTTGGAAGGGGGGGGAGAGGGGAGTATTGTGAAGCTCACATCCCATTTGGTACGGATAATATTTCTTTTATTACTGAATGGAAGTTACACGGTCCTCACACTGCATGAGGGCCATCGTACCAATGACTCCCTGATTTGATCAAGAACTCTATTTTTCTCCTCATAAATCCAATATTTCTTCCCCGGTAAGTGATGCCTGCTTTAATTTCACCACGCAACGCCGGAGATGAAAATAGCCATATGTGTAATTTTATTACAGAGGTTTTTTTTCTTCTTTCTATATTATGATTGACTATTAGATAGTACAGAGTGGTCTGTACACCGGTAGCCAAGTCCGTCTTTCAATCAGCAGGCACAGTGGTCTAATAGCATTATCAGAATCTAATCCGACAATTTTCATATTGTGAGAGGCCTTTTTAAGGCCGATGTATCCGCCCTGCAACTGCCCTTGTTTTGAGCTAACGTAATTACCGGTCGGGAACAAACAACGATAACGGGATCACAATGACAAGATGGCCTGTTTCTGTCTCGCTACACTAGGAGGGTATAATCAGCATCTCATATCTACGATCCAATTAGAATTCATGACAAGAAGGCGGTGGAGTCTGATTGGTCATGGGTAAGCCAATCAAATGAAGACTGAAAATGACATCCCCTCCCCCACACACACAAACCCCGAGTGTTAGTTACAATGGCCA